>WNYA01001061.1:0-27648 GCA_019512145.1 Engystomops pustulosus
AGCGACGGCCCTTTAGCGACGGCCCTTTAGCGACGGCCCTTTAGCGATGGCCCTTTAACTTTGGTCATGAATGTCCGATCAGCAGGGTTGGTCAATCTTGAATGTCTCCAATTAGCCGTAAGAACTGCGCCATTATTTGTGTAGTGGCCAAGTGAAGTAACTGCAGCCCTATTACTATTCATTTGAATCGAAGCTTAGTTGTAGTATTGTGGTTTGGCTTCTACAAATTTGATGGTGTCTTGTGCTTCCATCTCTGTAGACACTATAGGCCCTACTCCAGAAGTAACCTACAATATATAATCGGTCGGGTGTTGCACCCCTTTCATCCTTTTTTACTTCCTCCAATAGAACTAGACATGTGCATCAGCACAAACCCGCTCTATACTGCCCCCTATTCCCAAGAACATGCATGTACACTGTGTAAGTCTTCCAGTGACGGGCTATAGGGGGAGATGGAAGATATTCTGCACATTCCACCCTTGACGTCTCGGAAACCTCCTTGTCATTGTGGCTCCGCAACAAAGATTCCTCAGTCTCGGCACTGAAACGTCTTGTCTAGTTTGCACTTGTCTATCGCCCCCGGGAGAATCTAGGGAGTAGCTGATAAGGCAGGACGGTCACGGATGAAAGACTAATTGTGTCCGGACGTCTTTTACACGTCCCATCTCGACCTTCCCGGGGGACACTTCAATCTGTGATGTCTAGGAATGTCGGATAGATGGAATATTATATCTATACATATTGGTGGTGACCGATGACTAATGGCAGACGTCCCAGTGTCACATATTTAATATTCCAGGAGTAATAATGGAGGAAATCCAATGATTTGAGTAACGACACTTTATGGGAAAATCCGGGTGTTCTGGGTGTCCCCGGTGAGGGGCTCTGAGTCTATACCCTCTCTAGAGATCTGAGGCTTTACAGCCGCCTATAGGATAAGCGGCACAATGTAAAGTTTACGCCCCCCCGGGCCCCGTGATCCTGACATATGCTGCGTCTTAAAATAAAATGCCCCCGAGTCATGTTGGCATCGCTGCCCTGTGAGGGAAGGAGGCCAAGTGTACAGCGTTATGTAACACCAACATATTTCACAGCAATTTTTTTTGGAAACCTTATATTTTACTGTTGTGTGTCCCTGCACCCATAGAGCTCAGTCTATTGTCTGTATAACATGCCCTTAGTACATATCACCGATGTGTCTTGCACAAAAAGTACAAAAATGCATCATCAATGAGCTGATTATGGTAATGACCATGGATACCCAAGATCTCTGCTCCGAATACTCTGATCTTCCTCCTGCCTTACATATCTGTGTTCTGTTTATTTTGCTATTAGAGTTATAGGAATATATTTGTAATTGTGTGTTTAAAGATTCTATTTGTCTCTATAGTAAACTGTGGAGCTGCACTCACTATTCTGCTGCTGGTGCAGTCACTGTGTACATACATGACATTACTTATCCTGTACAGATCCTGATTCACTTCCCAAGTAATCTAATGTATGTACACAGTGACTGCACCAGCAGCAGAATAGTGAGTGCAGCTCTGGGGTATAATACAGGATGTAACTCAGGATCAGTACAGGATAAGTAATGTCATGTATGTACACAGTGACTGCACCAGCAGCAGAATAGTGAGTGCAGCTCTGGAGTATAATACAGGATGCAACTCAGGATCAGTACAGGATAAGTAATGTCATGTATGTACACAGTGACTGCACCAGCAGCAGAATAGTGAGTGCAGCTCTGGAGTATAATACAGGATGTAACTCAGGATCAGTACAGGATAAGTAATGTCATGTATTGGATCAGTATTATCTGGAGAATGGTGTACAAAGTACTGATCATCCCCTCTTGGTTTTTGTTAGTAGATATTGTAGAATCATTATGTCTGTTAATAGAGCAGAGGATTTCTTGCGCTTGTGGTGTGGGGTCGGTACGTGTCGGGCTGCTGCGTATCCATACAGATAAGGATTGTACACAGCGCAGGACACTGACATCATTGTATATATAATAGGAGCTGATACTTTGTGGCCACATCATCCTCTAGATCAATAAAAAACAGGGTTTTTTTGTGCATCCATTGTACCTGATTACCTGACACATTGTGCCAAACTCTGCTGTAATAGTTATATAGTGAACTCCCCTCAGTTCATACTTCCCATCATGTCAGTAAACGCGCAGTTGGCCGAGGACTAAGTCCAGGAACAATAATTCACTATTTATCCTGTGTACAGTGAGATCCGAGTAGTCGGAGGTGATTTGTAGCAGTAGGACTGTGAAAAATGTATCTACATTCATGGAAGTGCACTGGGGGCGTGGCCTCACAGGCAGCAGGAGCACTTCCCAGAGCTTTGTTTTCTGAAGACGTTGTTTTCTGAAGAACTGCCCTATGAATCTTGACTGCATTTAAGTATTTTTATATGTATTCCTTTAGAGTGTAAGCTCTTTTGGGCAGGATGCTGATACTCTGCAGGGTATCTTACCCATAAGTGCTGACACTCTACAGGAGAGGGGTCCCTGCCCCGAAGAGCCCACCCTCTCTCTACAGGAGAGGGGTCCCTGCCCCGAAGAGCCCACCCTCTCTCTACAGGAGAGGGGTCCCTGCCCCGAAGAGCCCACCCTCTCTCTACAGGAGAGGGTTAAGCTTTTAGTTTAAGACTTTGCAGTCAGGGTCGTCTCTCCTATATAGAGTGCAGGCACTTTGGGCTGGACAGATGGAGTGTAAGCTCTGCGGGTCAGCTCCCTTTTCATTACCCTTAGTGTAGCAGAGCATGGCAGCGGTCTCTGCTGCGGGAGCTGCTCTGTACCCACTCTCCGAGCGGAGGAGCAGCTGCTTCTGTACCTGGTGCCGGACACACAATCTCCTGCCACAATGTTGGGTCCCCTATGACCGACCCTCAAAACTGTTCCTGATATCCGTTATATGTTCCCTGGATAGCGGGGTGGCTTCCTGTTACAACCCCTTCATGGATCGATTATCCAAAATCTTTAGGGTTAAAGAGTCTTCCCAGTAAACCAGGTCATTCTTGGGTGCTGGGTGTGCAACAACATCTGCACATGGTTTTAGGAGTTCGGGAGCCTATTGGGCAAAATCATTGCTGTGGAGTGTCCCACAAGTGTTATGTGCACCTGTGTGACCTCACATGACCTGGGGTGTAACGAGCCGTGCACCTGTGTGACCTCACATGACCAGGGATATAATGAGCCGTGCACCTGTGTGACCTCACATGACCAGGGATATAACGAGCCGTGCACCTGTGTGACATCACATGACCAGGGATATAACGAGCCGTGCACCTGTGTGACATCACACGGTGAACCCCTAGGGGCCGGTGCTGGTACTTCCCATAATACGGTGAACCCCTAGGGGGCCGGTGCTGGTACTTCCCATAATACAGTGAACCCCCAGGGGCCGGTGCTGGTACTTCCCATAATACGGTGAACCCCTAGGAGGCCGGTGCTGGTACTTCCCATAATACGGTGAACCCCTAGGGGCCGGTGCTGGTACTTCCCATAATACGGTGAACCCCTAGGACAGTGATGGCGAACCTTTTAGAGCCTGAGTGCCCAAACTTCAACCAAAAGTCACTTATTTATTGCAAAGTGCCAGCGCAGCACTTTAAGCAGTAATTTATTTCTCCTTGTTCATTGACAACTTTCAATCCTTCAGACTCCCAAGGACACCAACCCAGTTGAAAGGAGGAGGGCAAATTTGCTTATCATTGTAGGCAGATTCTTTGAGTCCTGTCTGGTGAACTTCATTCTGGGGTGATGGCCTGGGTGCCCACAGAAAGGGCCCAGAGTGCCGCCTCTGGCACCCGTGCCATAGGTTCGCCACCACTGCCCTAGGAGGCCGGTGCTGGTACTTCCCATAATACGGTGAACCCCTAGGGGCCGGTGCTGGCACTTCCCATAATACGGTGAACCCCCAGGGGCCGGTGCTGGTACTTCCCATAATACGGTGAACCCCTAGGAGGCCGGTGCTGGTACTACCCATAATACGGTGAACCCCTAGGAGGCCGGTGCTGGTACTACCCATGGATACGGGGAATCCCTCGGAGGCCGGGGGTTCCAGGGGGTCACAGGACACACTTCAGGCCTTCTCTGACAAGGAGACAACACAATAGTGCGGCGCCATGGTCCGAGGATGAAGCACGTTCCATGAGTAGCAGGATGGTAATTCTGTGTTCTAATATATTATTCCCCTGGGGGTTTCCATATTTTAGTGGTTTTTAAAAGCGCCCTGAAGCAACCAATGAGAGTGGAGCTTACATTCCATAATCCGCAATGCTAAAATAAAAGCTGTTCCCTGATTGGTTCCTTCAAATCATAGTCAGGAACCTGTTCCTCACTGTCAAACCCCTCCTTTATCCAGGCAACAACCAATGAGAATTTGTCTTTCAGTTCATACACTGCTCCGGTAAAGTGAAAGCAGTGTTCTGGTTGGTTACTTGGGGACGGGGTTCATACAGTGCACCCAATCAGAACTTCGCTTGCATTTCTAAACTAGTTCTGATAAAATGAAAGCTGCGTTATAATTGGTTGTTATGGGGCAGTTCCTAAGGTAATCTTGGGGGATTCCAAGGTCGGCGCCTCTCCATGCTGTCCGCCCCCCTGATCACTTGGTTATGGGGCGGCGCAGTGTGAGGGGTCCGCTGAGGCTGAGATCTCCGGACCTCCCAGACATAAGGTCTCTTTTGTTTCGGTGGTTGGGGATAATGCACATTCGGTGATACGGAGATCAGCGGCGCCTCACAACCGGCTAAAGAGCCAGCGGCGAATGTTACCAAGCCCCAGGAGAAGTAAAATAACATCTGCTTACCGATGATGCGGAGGGCACAAGTGCGACAAGAAGTTGGGGTCCCCTTGGCGATGCCTCTGCGAGTGGACCCCCGTCCCTTGTGCCCGAAATGGCGGAGGTGTCATGTCCCCTGCTGTTGGTGCTGGTCCACCATTGTGAATGGTGTCAGTAATATTGTGGTGGATAAATTGAATGGTGTGAGTAATGTTGTGGTGGCTAGGTTTTTGAATGGTGTGAGTGGTGGAGAACCGTTACCATTTATGGAGTGAGTTTTGGAGTGACTGTGTAGCGGAGTGTTCATGGAGGTGGTAGTGTTAATGTGGTGGGTGCAGGGTTTGGTCCGGTTGCTCCCCCGTGGCGGCCCCTATTAAGAGCTATGCCAGTGTCGCTGCTGGTTAAGTAGGGTTCCCCTCATCCTCGTCTCTGGGCTCTGGGGACGGCTTTTGCAACGGCGCCTCCTGCATGCCTTACAGAAGTGAGAAAGGACGATCAATGTAGCGGGGCAGGAGGTTGATTTGTCGTTTTTGGATAAGAGGCAGCCCTGTCTGCCTTCCGAGAGCAAAGAGCAGGGATACGATCATTGTCGTGTTGGAGTCGTGAGGGTAATTAACCCCTAGGGCAGGTGAGCGACAGGATGCTCACCCCCCATGTGAGCTTGATAGCGGCGAGTTAAGAAAGAAGCAAAGCAGAGGAAGGGAAGCTGGCCTTTTGCTCACCCGTTGAGGAATGTGGTCCGTACTTCGGTGGCGTGGCGTGATGTGTGTCCCCGCTCTGTATCCACGTGTATTTGACTCTGCTTCTTACTATTTCCGTGGGTCACTTCGTCTTCCCACTTGCGAATCTTATGTTCCTTTACGCCCTCCCTATTGTACATCTGATTTTTGATATCAGCTTTGTTCGGCCGGATGGGCTGATCTCTTCTGGTCCCCTCATCGTCTGAGATCCACCGCTCCCTCACTGTTCTTTCCTAGGAGAGGTGGATGAGTTCCGCTTTTCCCATCCCTCCGATTGGTTACGGCTATTACGCAACAAAGACAAATCGACGGTCTCGGTGGATAATGCCTCTGCCTCTTTCGCACTAGTGTGTTAGCAAAAAGGTTGGTGGGTACCCGTACGAATCACTACTGGCTTGACATCAGGACCTGATAAATCGTTATGGAGAGGTGCTAGGATTACCAGAAAAAAAACAAATATCGTGATGAGTTTGGATCTGGTCATGGGCCTGGGACCTTCAGGTGAAGTTGAGGCGTTCAGGTACTCAGTCGCCCACATCCCTTCATCAGCCTTCCTGGGGAGGGAATCGGATCCTGAATCTTCTACCGGTGGCAGCCCTAAGCTGTGTCAAACAGGTGCTGTGACCCCACACATTTCAGCGCAAACTGCACCGTGCAGATGTGCCTTGTGTGGGGTGTCGCCATCTCGCTGCAAATCCGTACAGGGCAGATTAGGGGTAAACCTGTGTGGTGATCTCGGTCACCCGTACAGGTCGTTGTCCTCTTTCCTTCGCTAATGCGGCTCCGCTGAATCTGCTGGGGAGGGGGACTAGCGAGGCGGAGGAAGGAGGGGCCACCAAGGGAAGAAAGACGGAAAAATACGCCTTCCCGCTAAGGCGTCTAAGAAAGCGTCAACAGAGAGAGAGCGGGGGGAGTCTCGGGCTGCTGGGACCCTCTGGGCGCTAATCCTGGAAACCACAACCTGTCCCTGATGGGCCAGGGATGATGTACTGGTGATGAGGGGGTCAGGAGGATCGAGAGAGAGGAAGTGGCCACGTCCTCAGACCTCCTCGCCATTATGAGGTATGGATGAGGATAATAGGTGCGTGGCTAGAGGGAAATCGTCAGCGTGGCGCCAAAAAGAAAGAAAAAGGGTCAAACGAGGGAGGTGTAATCTTCTCCCTCCCTGACTACGGGTACCCAGGAAGGTGCACCGACCGCCGCTCCCCGCTGGTCGAACTTTCTGGCCCCTTGATGAGCCTCTCTGCCGATTGAGGGGCTGAGGGTGAAGGGCAGAGTGGCGGAGGGGCCTGCAGGGGTTGCCGAGTCTCCCCCTGGGGAGTCAGGTCCGCAGAGGGGAGACTGGCCCGATCTGGAGCAGGATGAGGGGGCAGGTCCGGATCTGCCCCTGAGCATCGAGGTGCGGTGAGATGGGCACCACAATATGTCTAAAAGGGGTGTTCATTTCCCGAGGGTGGTGGTAAGTGGGTAAAAAGAAAGCCGTCTAACTCAATCATCATGATGCGGCACCCACTCCGTTGACGCTGGCGTCCCATTAATGTGCTCAGCATTAAGTCTGATGCGGCCATTTGGGGCGGGGCCTTTGAATTTTCTCGGCCGTGTTGAAGCCGACATTTTTTTTTGAAGAGACAGTGCTGCCAGGATTTGCGGCGTGTTTTAAAGCTAAAGAGGGAATGTGCAGACACGGGCCTTCTATTGGTCTCTTGCGGCCGAGCCGTATAGCGGAGATGGCGGTCCTTTTTACCGCACCGGTAGAATGCCGACGAGTTTTATTGAGCTATAAATGTGGGAGTGTGCTCCTGGATGTCCTCATGAAGGGACAAGAACTTCGCACAATTAACATTATATGGTCCGGGGGGGGACCCCAGTCCAAGTGGGACAGGAATGTCTCGTTATGAGGATCTAAGCCCTATTCTTTTACAAGTCGGCAGGTGGTCTTTGGAGGGGATTCAATGCTGTCACGAGGCCCAGTGATAGTGGAGGTTCCTGAGAACAAGCATGACTTATGATAGCGTCGCCCTTAATAGCATAGCTATGTGAGGGTCTCGCCGTGGTGGTGTCCACATCCGGCACACCCCGCCCACGTGGGGTTTTACCTAGTATGGGGTAGCTGCAGGTCTAGAATAGACAGGTTTTTTTAAGGAGGAAAGCATTCCTTCAGCAGTGTCCGTTGTTGAGGTGGAGTTCTCCCGATCACGTTAATTTTGTTTTCTCTGAATGTTACAGAGACCCCCGGATGGGAGAGGCGATCTGGAAGCTCATTCGTCTCTCCTGGAAGAAGCGGAGGATACAGCAATCCTTTGGAGGACTTCTTCAGAGCGGTACCATGCTGGGCCTTTTGTAGCAGTAAGTCAGAGGGTGGCAGGGATGCTCAAGAAAGGGTGCGAGATCTTCCGCAGTTCGAGCCTCAGAGCTGGAAGGTACCGCGTATCAGGGGCTCTGAGGAGGAAACTCGAGCATCCGTCTCGACTGGAGTAGTCGTGGGCCACTCCAGAGTGAATTCCTTGCTGCACAGAGTGTGCCATACGACTAGACCACGCATCTTTGGTTTTTGAGAGGGATTACGGGAAAACCGACTCGCCCGACCCTTTACATGAAACTGCGAGATGTCAGTGAATGGTAAAAGTTGTACCGGGACTGGTTGACAGTAAGGGATCCCTGAAAAGGTCCCAGATCAGGATTGCTGGAGGCGTCAGATCCTTCTACTACTCTCACCTCTTGGGCAGAAGGATCTAGATCGGGATGTTGATGTCGGATCTTCTGGCCTTGAAATGTGCCCTGAGCCGAGGAGTAGTACCCTTCTCTTGATGTTTTGACAGGATGATCAGGGAGAGGAATCAGCCGTGCGATTGAAGGGCTTCGCCCCTCAAGAAATCGCCGGTCCGGACGCTTAAACATCGAATTTTTATAAGACCTTTAGGTCGACCGGCCGTTGGTTTCCCTCTTGATGAGGTATTCAATGAGTGTCTTTCCTCGGGCGCTCTGCCGAAGTCAATGAGGAGGTCTGCCCTGATCATCTGGTCAAAGGGTAAAGGACCGATCGTGTTGAAGACTGGCGTCCCATGCCGCTTTCAATACCGGACAGAAAGGTGTTGGCAAGGTGCCTGTTTTAATCGTGGGTGCAGTTTGCACCCCGCGTCTCCTTTACGGGGACCCAGCACTGCTCTTTTCAGGCCGCAGTAACATTTGGCGTGCTTTGTGTCCGGGAGGCAGTTGGACAGGGAGGGCTGGTAACTGGAAGGGGTACGTTGCTGTCCTTGGGATTCAGGGCAAAGCGTTGGATCGGGTTAACCACGGAGTACGTCTGGTCTGTCCTTCTGAGGTAATGGCCTGTCCGGGGGAGTTGTTTGCATGGCTAAAGGTTTGTAGCGCAGGGCAGCGAGTTTCCGTTCCCGCTTGTGAACGGGTTGGATTGGCCCGCTCTTTGAGTCGGTATGGTGTTCGCCAGGGTTTGTCTTCTGAGCCACTTTATACGTGTTTGCGATTGACCCCATTCTTAGGAGGGTGGATCGTGGGCCATTGGTCGGGAGTCGGGATGGCCGAGGCAGCACCGGAAAGCCACTCTAAAGGGTGGTAGAGCGTATGCCGATGAAGCACCCTTTTCGTGTCCCTCGGGAGGGGAGGCCAATGGGTGATGTCAGAGTTGACCGCTACTCAGATGGCTTCGTGTACCAAGATCAACCGGGATAGTGTGAGAGTCTCTTGGCCTGGGGAGGAGGAGTCCCAGCTTTGATCTCCCGGGCGGACATCTTCCAGGCCCCAGGGACTCCGCCAATAGTTCTGGCATCGAATTTGTGGCCGGGGATTTCCCCATGCAAAATGGGACAAGCAGGCTTAAGATCGCCGCTAAGAAGGTGGACCAGTGGAAGGTTTTGGTCTTTGACCCTCAGAGAAAGGGTTAATTCTGATCAAAATAAACTTACCTGCTCCATGCTGTATATCTGGGCAGTGTGTGCATGGCCAGAACCCCTTGGGAACTCGGGGTCTACAGTCTGTTCTTCCAGCGTTATGGGGGAATAGGTGAACCTTATCAAGAGGGAGGTTACTTAGCGCACGAGAGGACAAGGAGGGTTGTGTCTGTCAACCCTGTGCTGTTCCTAGCTTTGAATACCTTCTCTAAGATCAATGTTGACAAACCTGCTGGAAGAGGAAGAGGCTCCTCCGTGTTGTATACTCCTGCAGGGGATGGGGCTCTCCGTGGGGTATACTCCTTGCAGGGGATGGGCTTCCTCCGTGGTAAGTATCTCCTGCAGGGGATGGTTTCGCCTTCTTCACAGGAATGTGGAACAGAGTGAGAGGAAGGACTCTCTCGTACACCGCATGGGCATTCTTCCGGCTTACGCTCCCCGCGTTCTGAAGGGCGATTCGCCGGGTTGGGTCTGGGAATGTGGGAGATTAGGACCATGTCGCTAGGATAAGCTGAACAAAAGGGGTTCTGGTTGCCCTTTCTAGAAGCGCTGGTCCCTAGGGATATGCCAATGTCTGGGATCTGGGGGTGGGTTTGAGTTTATTGAATTCCATCAGGATCCCCTTGAAGTTTTGGGAGTGATTGGCGCTGCTTCCATGGAAGCGTGTGTGAGGGACCACGTGAAGTGAGGAGCTCTGAGAGGAAAGGGGTTGTCCCCGGGAGGTGTGCGGTGGTCTGCGTGGAAGAGCAGGACCAACTTCCTGGTTCAGTGCCCTATAACACAGAGGTTTACAACCGGGTGGGCGCTTCCATCCATGGTGCCGGTTGGCCCGGTCTCTCCTACTGCGTGAGTGGGCCTATGGAGCTTCAGAGGCCCTGGGTGCCCCGGGTGAACCCGCTGCCGTATTCTAGTCATCTAGTGGTCAGTACCACACGTGGAACGCCCGGTGTTTATATCCGGAGCAGTCGTAATCTCCCGGTGGAATTAGGGTGGTTAGGACATTCGTGGTGACCTGGTGAAGGTGCGTCTCTCGTGGAGTATGAGGGGCTGGGGCACGGGGAGGGCCTCTCTCCTTAGTGTCCCGTAGTCTGTCCTCTCCCCCTGTGAGGTGCGCTCTCTGGAGTACGAGAGGCGGGCAACGGGAAGGGCTCTCTCCCTTAGTGCCCTAGTCTGGTCTCTCCCTCTGTTGAAGGTGCGCTCTCTGGAGTAATGAAGGGGCTGGGGCACGGGGAGGGCCTCTCTCTTAGTGTCCTTAGTTGTCTCTCTTCTTCCTCCTGGTGGAAGGTGCGCTCTCTGGAGTGATGAGGGCTGGTCACGGGGAGGGCCTCTCTCCTTATTTGTCCCTAGTCTGTCCTCTCTCCTCCTGTGTGAAGGTGCGCTCTCTGGGATGACTTGAGGACTGGGCAGGGGAGGGCCCTTCCTTACGTGTCCCTTAGTCCTGCCTCTTCTCCTCCTGTGAAGGTGCTCTTACTGGAGTATGAGATGCTGGGCACGGTGAGGACTCTCTCCGTTAGTGTCCCTTAGTTCCGCCCTCTCCCTCCTCGTTGAAGGGTGGGTCTCTGGAGTATAAGAGTGCTGCGGCACGGGGAGGCCTCTTCCTTATGTCCCTTAGTTGTTCTCTCCCTCCTGTGAAGTGCGTCTCCTCTGGAGTATGAGAGCTGGGCACGGGTTGGGCCTATCTCCTTATGTCCCCTTAGTCTGTCACTCTCCTCCTGGTGAGGTAGCGCTCTCTGGAGTTGAGAGGCAGGGCACGGGGAGCAACCTCTCTACTTAGTATCCTTAGTCTGTCATCTCCCCTCCTGGTGAAGGTGCGCTCTCTGGAGTAATGGAGGCTGGGCATGGGAGGATCCTCTTTCTTCCAGTGTCCCGTAGTCTGTCCCTCTCCCTCCTGGTGAAGGGCGCCTCTGGATTATGAGAGGCCTGGGCACGGGAGGACCTCTCCCTTAGTGGTCCCTTAGTCTGTCCTCTCCTCCTGGGAAGGTGCACTCTCTAAGGATATGAGAGGCTGGGAACGGGGAGGACCTCTCTCCTTAGTGTCTTCGTATGTCCTTCCCTCCTGGTGAGGTGCGCTCTTTCGGGAGTTGAGAGGGTATTGGGCACGGGGCGGCCTCTCTCCTTATGCCCCTTAGTCTGTACCTCTCGCCCTCCTGGTGAGGTGCTGATCTCTGGAGTATCGAGGGGCTGTGCACGGGGAGGGCCATCTCTCTAGTGTCCCTTGTCTGTACCTCTCCCTCCTGGTGGAAGGTGCGCTCTCTGGAGTATGCAGAGGCTGGGCCGGGAGGGCCTTCTCTCTTAGTGCACCCTAGTCTGTCCTCTATCCTCCTGGGAGGTGCCTCTCTGGAGTATGAGAGGTGGGTCAGGGGAGGGCCTTTCCCTAGTTCCCTTAGTCTGTCATATCCGTCTCCTGGTGAGAGTGTGAGCTCTCTGGAGTTGAGAGGTCTGGGCACGCGGTAGGGCTCTCTCTTAGGTCCCTTAGTCTGTCAATCCCCTCCTGGTGAAGGTGGGCTCTCTGGAGATGAGAGGTGGGCACGGGAGGACGCTCCTCTCCTTATGTCCTTAGTTCTGTCTCTCCGCTCCTGGTGACAGGTTGCGCTTCTCTGAGTATGAGAGGCTGGGCACAGTGGGCCTCTCTCCTTAGTGTCCCGCTAAGTGTCTGTCCTCGTCCCCCTCCTGGTGAAAAGGTGCGTCTCTGGAGTATGATGAGGCTGGGCACGGGGAGGGCCCTCCCCTTAGTGCCCCTTCGTCTGTCCTATCCCCTCCTGGGAAGTTGCGCTTCTGGAGATGAGAGGCTGGGCATCGGGGGGACTTTCCCTTAGTTTCCCCCCCCCTTAGTCTGTCCTTCCCCTCCTGGTGAAGGTGCACCTCTCTGGAGTATAAGAGGCTGGGCACGGGAGGGCCTCTCTCCTTTGGAGGGGGTTCTCCTTTAGTGTCCCTTAGTCTGTCATCTCCCTCTCCTGGTTGGGCTGATGCTGCACAGTAGATTTTTGTTTTGTGTGTCTCTGGGCATGTAGTGATGTTGGGCTTTGCAGGCGCCGAACCTGGCTTATGTGGTTTGGATTGATGTTGTTCAGGTTTTATTTGTATTCTGTTTTTCTTTGTTATGTGGTAATACTGTATATATTGTTAATAGTGTATATAGTGAGGTTTGGGACATAGTGTTAGGTTGGGTGGGGTTGATGGTGTTGGGATTTTGGGATTTATGACCTTCACCTTGGACACTGGTCTGACTACTTAATGCAACTTTGGACGTTAGACCAGTGTCTGGGGGGAAGGGGAGGGTGCTGGCGAGGGAATCTAGTGTTAGTGTAGTGTTATGTGTATTATGTGTTTTTGTTATTATATCTTATTAAAAAAAAAAAAAAAAAAAAAATGGGTGGTGGGGTGGTTGTTGTTATTAGAGGGTGTGGGACTGGGTTTAGTAATTTTCTTATAGTCATTTTGTTTTTGTGGGTTGACATCGGTTGGGTGGGTTGTTAGTATTTGGTGTTTTTTTAAGGTATTGTTTTTGCTAGAGTGAATGTGGCTGACCAGCGTACAGATGTTGTATTTTTTGTATATATTATATATTACTGTTTGGTTTGTATTGTTCTGATGTTTTTTTATTTTTAAAAACTAAAAACTACAGGATGTAACTCAGGATCAGTACAGGTAGTATGTCATGTATGTACACAGTGGACTGCACCAGCACAGAATATTGAGTGTCAGCTCTGGAGTATAATACAGGATGGTAACTCAGGATCGTAACAGGATAAGTAATGTCATGTATGTACACAGTGACTGCACCAGCAGCAGAATAGTGAGTGCAGCTCTGGGTATAATACAGGATGTAACTCAGATCAGTACGAGATAGTAATGTCTGTAATGTACACAGTGACTGCCCCAGCAGCAGAATAGTGAGTGCAGCTCTGGAGTATAATACAGGATGTAACTCAGGATCAGTACAGGATAAGTAATGTCATGTATGTACACAGTTGACTGCACCAGCAGCAGAATAGTGAGTGCAGCTCTGGAGTATAATACAGGATGTAACTCAGGATCAGTACGGATAATTAATGTCATGTATGGTACACATGACTGCACCAGCAGCATAGTGAGTGCAGCTCTGGGTATAATACAGGATGTAACTCAGGATCAGTACAGGATAAGTAATGTCATGTATGTACCACAGTGACTGCAACCAGCAGCAGAATAGTGAGTGCAGCTCTGGAGTATAATACAGGATGTAACTCAGGATCAGTACAGGATAAGTAATGTCATGTTGTACACAGTGACTCTGCACCAGCAGCATATGTGAGTGTCAGTCTGGAGTATAATACAGGATGTAACTTCAGTCTCAGTACAGGATAAGTATGTCATGTATGTCACAGTGACTGCACCAGCAGCAGAATAGTGAGTGCAGCCGCTGGAGTATAATGCAGGATGTACTCAGGATCAGTACAGGAGAAGTAATTTCATGTATGTACACAGTGACTGCACCAGCAGCAGAATATGAGTGCAGCTCTGGGGTATAACACAGGAGTAACTCAGGGATCAGTACAGGATAAGTAATGTCATGTATGTACACATGACTGCACCACAGCAAAATTGAGTGCAGCTCTGGGTATAACACAGGTAATGTAACTCAGGATCAGTACAGGATAAGTAATGTCATGTATGTACACAGTGACTGCACCAGCAGCAGAATAGTGAGTCCAGCTCTGGGGTAATACAGGATGTAACTTCAGGATCAGTACAGGAAAGTAATGTCATGTAGTACAGTGACTGCACCAGCACAGCAGAATAGTGAGTGCAGCTCTGGTATAGTACAGGAGTAACTCAGATCAGTACAGGATAAGTAATGTCATGTATGTACACAGTGACTGCACCAGCAGAATAGTGAGTGCAGCTCTGGGTATTAATCAGAATGTACTCAGGATCAGTACAGGATAAGTAAATGTCATGTATGTCACAGTGACTGCACCAGCAGCAGATGTGAGTGCAGCTCTGGAGTATAATACAGGATGTAACTCAGGATCAGTACAGGATAAGTAATGTCATGTAGTACCAGTGACTGCCCAGCAGCGAATAGTGATGCAGCTCTGGGGTATATACAGATGTAACTCAGGATCAGTACAGGATAAGTAATGTCATGTATGTACACATTGACTGCAACCAGCAGCAGAAAAGTAGTGCGCTCTGGGGTATAATACAGGAGTAACTCAGGATCAGTACAGGATAAGTATGTCATGTATGTACACGTGACTGCACCCAGCAGCAGAATAGTGAGTGCAGCTCTGGAGTATAATACAGGATGTAACTCAGATCAGTACAGGATAAGTAATGTCATGTATGTACACAGTGACTGCACCAGCAGCAGAATAGTGAGTGCAGCTCTGGGTATAATACAACGGTGTAACTCAGGATCCAGTACAGGATAATATGTTATGTTTGACCAACAGTGACTCACCACGCAGAATAGTGAGTGCACTCTGGGGTATAACACAGATGTAACTCAGATCAGTACAGGATATGATGTCATGTATGTCCACAGTGACTGCACACAGCAGCAGAATAGTGAGTGCGCTCTGGGTATAATACAGGATGTACTCCGGATCAGTACCGGATAAGTTGTCATGTATGTACGTGACTGCACCCAGCAGCAGAATAGTGAGTGCAGCTCTGGGGTATAGTACAGGATGTAACTCAGGATCAGTACAGGATAAGTAAGTCATGTATGTACACGTGACTGCACCAGCAGAATAGTGAGTGCAGCTCTGGAGTATTATACAGAATGTAACTCAGGATCAGTACAAGTAAGTATGTCATGTATGTACACGTGACTGCACCACATCAGCAGAATAGTGAGTCAGCTCTGGAGTAAATACAGGATGTAAACCAGGACAGTACAGGAATAGTAATGTCATGTATGTACACAGTGACTGCACAGCAGCAGAATGTGAGTGCAGCTCTGGGTATAATACAGGATGTAAACTCAGGATCAGTACAGGATAAGTAATGTCATGTATGTTACACAGTGACGGCACCGCAGCAATAGTGAGTGCAGCTCTGGGGTATATACAGGATGTAACTCAGGATCAGTACAGGATAAGTAATGTCATGTATGTACACAGTGACTGCACAGCAGCAGAATCTGAGTCAGCTCTGGGGTATAATACATGTAACTCAGGATCAGTACAGTATAAGTATGTCATGTTGTACACAGTGACTGCACCACAGCAGAATAGTGAGTCAGCTCTGGGGTATAATACAGGAGGTAACTCAGGATCAGTACAGTAAGTAATGTCATGTATGTACCGTGACTGCACCAGCAGCAATAGTGAGTGCAGCTCTGGAGTATAATACAGGATGTAACTCGGGATCATACAGATAGTAATGTCATGTATGTACACATGACTGCAACCACGCAGAATAGTGGAGTGCAGCTCGGGGTATAATACAGGATGTAACTCAGGATCAGTACAGGATAAGTAATTCATGTATGTACACAGTGAGGCACCAGCACAAATAGTGAGTGCAGCTCTGGGTAGAATACAGGATGTAACTCAGGATCATACAGGATAAGTAATGTCATGTATGTACACAGTGACTGCACCAGCAGCAGAATAGTGAGTGCAGCTCTGGAGTATAATACAGATGTAACTCGATCAGTACAGGATAAGTATGTCAGGTATGTACACAGTGACTGCACCAGCAGCAAATAGTGAGTGCAGCTCTGGTATAATACAGGATGTAACTCAGGATCAGTACAGGATAAGTAATGTCATGTTGTACACAGTGACTGCACCAGCAGCAAATATGATGCAGCTCTGGGTATAAATACGGATGTAACTCAGGATCAGTACAGGATAAGTAATGTCATGTATGTACACAGTGACTGCACCAGCAGCAGAATAGTGAGTGCAGCTCTGGAGTAAATTATTTGCAAATTTAATGAACAAAAAATTACCTGAGGCTTATTTTTCTGCAGGAAGTTTGGGTCGTCTCTCTCCTTCGCTTTCTCCCACAGGTCCAGTTGGGTCCGGTATTGGTCATATATACAGGGGGAGCAGCCGCCTACCGCAGCATTGGGCTGGAGTAGGTTCCGGCGGTTTTAGTGATAACCAGTCGTAGTTGTTGCTCATAACCTGCAGGGAAAAGACCCGTCAGCTACAAAAGGACATTGGGTGATGGGAACTTTCTAATAAGAAACAGTTCCATTATTTTGGAGAAGAAATGGGCCGGTGCTGGTACTTCCCATAATACAGTGAACCCCTAGGGGGCCGGTGCTGGTACTTCCCATAATACAGTGAACCCCCAGGGGCCAGTGCTGGTACTTCCCATAATACAGTGAACCCCCAGGGGCCGGTGCTGGTACTTCCCATAATATGGTGAACCCCTAGGGGGCCGGTGCTGGTACTTCCCATATACAGTGAACCACCCCAGGGGCCAGTGCTGTACTCTTCCATAATACGGTGAACCCCCAGGGCCGGTCTGGTACTGCCTCCATAATACGGTGAGTCCCCAGGGGGCGGTGCTGTACTTCCTAATACGGTAACCCCAGGCCGGTGCTGGTACTTCCCATAATACGGGGAGTCCCCAGGGGCCGGTGCTGGTACTTCCCATAATACGGTGAACCCCCAGGGGCCGGTGCTGGTACTTCCCATAATACGGTGAACCCCCAGGGGCCGGTGCTGGTACTTCCCATAATACGGTGAACCCCCAGGCCGGTTGCTGGTTGCTTCCCATAATCGGTGAACCCCAGGGGCCGGTGCTGTCCTTCCCATAATACGGTGAACCCCCAGGGGGCCGGTGCTGGTTACTGTCCCATAATACGGTGAGCCCTAGGGGGCCGGTGTACTTACTTCCCATAATACATGAACCCCCAGCGGGCCGGTGCTGGTACTCCATAATAACTGAACCCCTAAGGGCGGCTTGTACTTCCCATAATACGGTGAACCCCCAGGGGGCCGGTGCTGGTACTTCCCATAATCGGTGAGCCCTAGGGGCCGTGCTGGTACTTCCCTATAAACGGTACCCCTAGGGCCGGTGCTGGTACTTCCCATGAATACGATGAACCCCTAGGGTCCGGTGCTGGTACTTCCCTAATACAGTGAGTCCCAGGGGCCGGTCTGGTACTCCCATGAATACGGAAACCCCTAGGGGTCCGGTGCTGGTACTTCCCATAATACGGTGAACCCCTAAGGGCCGGTGCTGGTACTATTCCCATGAATACGATGAACCCCTAGGGGTCCGGCTCTTGTACTTCCCATAATACGGTGAACCCCGGGGCCGGTGCTGGTACTTACCCCAAATACAGTGACCCCCTAGGGGCCCGGTGCTGGTACTTTCTCATGAATACGTGAACCCCAGGGGTCCGTGCTGGTACTCCTACGGTGAGTCCCTAGGGCCGTGTACTTCCATAATACTGGACTAGGGTCGGCTGGTACTTCCCATAATAGGGTGAACCCCTAGGGGCCGGTGCTGGTACTTCCCATATCGGTGAACCCCGGGGCCGGTGCTGGTACTTTCCCATAATACGGTGAACCCTAGGGGGGCGTGCTGGTACGTCCATAATAACGGTGAACCCCCACGGGCCGGTGCTGGTACTTCCCGTATAATCGGTGAATCCCCTAGGGGCGTGCTGGTTCCCATAATATGTCTGAGATGAGACTCTTGGATTGAAGCACGTTCATGAGTAGCAGATGGTAATGTGTGTTCATGATTATTCCTGGGGTTTCCATATTTAGTGGTTTTTAAACGCCCTGAGCACCAATGATAGGGCTACATTCCATATCCCAATGCTAAAATAAAAGCTGTTCCCTGATTGGCAAATCATAGACAGGAACCAGTTCCTCACAGTCAAACCCCTCCTTTATCCCGGCAACAACCAATAAGAATTTGTCTTTCAGTTCATACACTGTTCCGGTAAAATGAAAGCAGTGCTCTGGTTGGTTCCTTGGGGACGGGGTTCATACAGTGCACCCAATCAGAACATCGCTTGCATTTCTAATCTTTCACATGACCAGGGATATAACGAGCCGTGCACCTGTGTGACATCACATGACCAGGGATATAACGAGCTGTGCACCTGTGTGACATCACATGACCAGGGATAGGAGGAGCCGTGCACCTGTGTGACATCACATGACCAGGGATAGGAGGAGCCGTGCACCTGTGTGACATCACATGACCAGGGACCGGTGTTTTTTCACAGGAAGTTAGCAATGAAGCCTCCTGTTGAATAACAGCAAGCAGAGATCTGTAATTGTAATGAATTGGTACAGAAAGTATATTGGAAAATTGTATCAGTTTTCATTGCACATACACTATCAATTATTTTCTGACAGTGGACAATCCCTTTAAATTATCACTCCGTACATACACAATCCAGACGCTGTAGACGATTCTCTGTAGTTTCCTCCTGGTTGGGGAATGGTGAGTGACCCTCAGGTCTATTTGTGCTCCTCACATCATGACTGTGCACATCTCTGCGTCTCGTGGCGTCTGTTCTTTATAAGATCAGATCATTTATTCATGCTGAACGAAGAGGAAAATCTGCTTTACCATGTATGGTCTCCGAGAGGACGGCCGTGTTATGTCTCGTCTGTGTGCAGAGGTGCCGGAGTCTTACTGAGGGTCATCGTCCTGTTCTACTCCAGTGCAAAAATAATTATTGGCGCATTCTAGTGCAGCGGCCCCCAACCTCTCTGTATCCAGGTACCGGCTGCACCCAAAAAATTGTGTGTCCCACAAATACTCCATATCTAACCCCAACCTATATTATATGCGGTTTCCCAAAGCCCCCTTTTCTGTAGCCCCCTCCTGATGTCCGTGTGTGTATAAGAAGGGGGTGCAGACAAGGGGACACTATAATACTCCTTTTTCTATAGCACACACACACACACACACACACACACACACACACACACACACACACCCCACCGGAGCGGAGAGCACCCCCCCGCACTTCACACCTGCAGGAGGAAAAGTTATAAAAGTTTACAAAAAGTTCCAAAACTTCTGACGTCTTATTGATACAAAGTAACTTCTAGGAATCGCGTCTCTCCATCGGGGTGCGGGGTGACCCTACACAAGGGGGCGTCTTACAGGTCACAGGGAAGGGGTGACCCCACGGGGCGTCTGTTCTGATAAAATGAAAGCTGCGTTATAATTGGTTGTTATGGGGCAGCGGTCTGGTCAGGTATATGGACCGCATTACCCGGTCTCAGTGTTTTACCACAGGTTCAGTTGTGTCCGGGGAGCCCCGCGCTTTCCTCACACCGGATGCAGCCCCTTCGCCAGACCCTGACAGGTCACTACCCGGCATCCTCAGCGCGCCAAGATGGCGGCCTCCATCCTCACGCACCCGGTGTCAGCGGCCGCTCTGCCCCGTGCCGGGAGAAGCGGCCTCCGGTGTCTGAGCGTCAGCGCCGGCCGCAGCAAGAAGCATCAGGAGCAGCCCCGGCAGAAGAAGGACCCGCTGGAGATCCCGGGCCTGGAGCGGATCACATATGCGGACCGCGGGTACTACGTGCCCTGGCTGGCCAGGCCCAAGCTCCCCGACTACATCCCGGACTGGAACCCCAAGTATCGCCGCTGCCCGCCCGCCCAGGAGATGGCGCTGTACAAGGAGCAGTCCTCTTATGTCTTCAACCCCAAGTGCCGGCTCCTAGGAGGTACCTGACCCCGGTGACCCCTCAATGTCACAGCCTGGGTCATGTGACTGATAAATAATGGCGGCTTATGGTCATGTGACATTCCGGTGCACCTCACAGCGATCACCGTAATGTCACCACCACAAGCCGTCATGTAGCACAACCTCCGGCCGCGTTCACACCTTGCGTTTAAGTGGTTCGTACACCTGGTGTGTTCTGGGATCCGGTCCGGGGGGGCACATTGGACCCTATATAAAGGATACAGAGCTGTAGTTCCTTGGTACAGCCACTATATAGTGCACGGCATCATCTGCTTCCAGCCGTATCGGACCACCAGCCACTTACTGGTGACCCGTCCTGCAGCGATGACCCGCACATGTGCTAGAAGATCAGGACCCTGAGGCCGCGTTCACACAATGCATCCAAAGGCTCCAACCGGAATCACATTGCGTTTCCATCATGTTTGCTGAATGCGATGTTACAGGTGATCACTGGAGAAGCCTTTGGATTGCGACTCTGAGCGCACTGTGTGAACGCAACCTGAGGTTGTACTTGTCTCCTCCAGTCTGTGCCCATCTCCTCCTCTCATCCTCATAGTCAGGGATCACCAGATCCAGTTCTCTGTTAGGCCGTGTGCACACCCAGTGTTTGAATTATTCATTCATTTACGGCAAAGGGGCTCCTGCTCTTCTGATCTCGAGGGTCCCAGCGTTTGGACCCCCAGCAATCATCTGGTTCCCGCCCTCTCAGATGGGTAACAGCGTACAGTAACCTCTTTCTAGTGCTGAGGATTCTCTGTGTGGTGACATCTTGTGTCGTCTCTATCCAGGGGTGAAGCAGGCGCTGTGGCTGACCAAGTCCAAGTTAATTGAGGGATTACCCCAGAGGATCACGGACCTGTATGAAGACCCGGCTTATACATTCCCCAATCACGAGGAGCGGGTGCACAATGCTATCTCCAACGCCTGCCTGTGGAGCACCACCGAGGAAATCAGAGAGCGAGAAGAGTACTGGTGAGGGGGCCCCGAATATTCCTGCTAGGACAGGGTATAAGAATGGGAGGATAAAGGAAGGAAATACATGATGGAGGTGGTAGTCCATGTGCTTTGCTTAAAGGGAACCTGTTATCAGGAAGGTCACTGGTTCCCTGCCAGCAGCGTGTAAAGATTCCCAGGAAGGGGGGGGGGAGTTCAAGTTACAAAATTAATCTTCTCCTCACTCCAGCTACTTTAAAAAAAGCTATTAAAAGTCAGTAAAATTATTTTTTAAATGAACATGGCCGAGGCTATTGAAACCTGTTATTAGGTAAAAAATTGTCCTTCCTGATGACAGGTTCTCTTTTCCATATGTGGAACGCCTGTTCTATTGGGAGCAGGGGTTGGACTCCACCAATCAGGATGCCATCCCCTGTCTTGTGGATAGAGAAAATCCACTTTGATGGAAGTTGAACTCTGTGTCTAAAAAAAACCCTTAAAAATAGAAATTAACTGCAATGTTCCCAAAATTGCAGACCATGCGCTTCAGCTTTACTCTCCTTGCCCCTATACATGTGCACACCGGGCTGGGCTGGGCATGCATGTGTTGTGAATGGGAAGAAAATACAGACAGACTTAGTCTGCACAGTTTGTGTCGGGATATCGCCTGTGGCGGTCCTGGCCGCGGAGCGGTGACTACACGAGTGTCGCTGTACCGTAGTGTGCACAGGAGAATGAGAGAGCATGCTCTAACTTTTACCGTGACGCCCTGCCTCATTCCACCGCTCACTTCTCCTCTCTCTCCGTGGCTCACGCTTCCAGCACGTGGCTGCTGCCTGGGTGCGCATAATTTCTCCCATTAGGACAAAGAACTGGTCAGTCAGCGGACCCCCATGCATGTACCTCAGGTGGGCCTTTAGTTTTGCAACAAGGGGGGGGAGATTTTTTACGATTGTTTGTAGTATCTGTATAGAAATATCTAAAGGCTCCATTTGTCATTGGAAATTGTTTTTCTATTAATTTTTTTGGGTGTCGTAACTTTATGTCTCTTGTTTGTTACAGCCCGAAGCTTCTCCATGGCCTCCTTCATTTGTGCCAAACACAGAACAGTTCGTATCCGTCGCTCTCACAGAGAACCTTTGTGGAGAATTGGAAACTGGCAGCTCATTGGCATAAGGGTAAGATCAGCCCAAAATCCAGTAAAGTTACTGCCCCCGTGTGTCCACCAGGGTACAATCTGCCCAACTAAATCAACCTTACTGTGAGATGAGCTTTGGAAGCTGAGTATTTCGGCTCCAGTGTTTCCATAGGAATCAGCAGTAAATACAAGAAACAAGGTCCTGGTCCCTTATGTTATGAATTGAGGTGCTGAGACGCCTGCGCGTTGCCTCTGTGCCCCATTCTGACTACACAGGACTCGTGACCCTGCCTGAGCCCCTACTTATTAGTCATGTTCTCCCAATAGGCTGATGGCTTGGTGTTCCCTCTAGTGAACCTTCGTGATGAGCCGTAATCTGTAGGTCATTTGGTAGTAAAGAGGTTTTCCAGCAGGAGAAACGAGGATATAACGGGGTTATCTGCATAATACAGGACCGGTCCAGAGCGAGGAGTATATAATGTGGCTGTCACATTCTGATCCTGGATGGAGGAGCTGTATATATATATATATATACTCTGATCGGATTATGAGCATACAGACCGTGTATCATCTGTGAAGCTGCTCTATAGGTCTGTGTAATATCTCTGTCTAAGTGACACTTCTCCATTTCTCTTCTTTGCAGACTCCACTATTTACCATGTGCGAGGGACAAATTCTCTACTGCTGAGCGCTAAGACCCCCCTGGACCCTCCCGCTTCCCCCAGTGAGATCCAAGCCACCGAGCAGCACGTCCTGGACTCCCTGTATCCGCTGTCTCCTGCCATCGATCTACAAGAAGTCAACGTGTACGAGGAAAGAAATGATTTAGGTGCGTCCTTAACACTTTCCCTGCCTCGGGCGTATGTGATGCATCCTCTAGAGGACGCCTCGAATCTCCGAATCTGTGGCACCTGGAATCTCACTTTCATCTCATAGAGGAGGTTCTCGCTTTCAAATGAATCTAGAATTGTGTTTCTAGGTGCCATGGAACCGGAGATATTCACGTTTAAATTGAAAAAATATATATTTATAAAAATAACTTCTGACGGAATTTTATCGATTAAAGGGAACCTGTCAGCAGAAATGGTCCTAATAAACCACAGCCAGTATGTTGCCAAGCAGCACAACACCTTCCAGACTGTTCCTTTCATGACCCAGTGTGATGGAATCATTGAGAAAATCTACTTTAAAGTGAGATGTAAATTGGATGTTTAAAGTCAAGGAGGCGGAGAGTTTAACACTGAAGTCCAGCTCTCTCTTCCGCAAAAAACCTCCTTCACTGTAATTGATGATCCTGCATCCAGAGACATCACTAACCAGATCTCCTGAAGTCCGATACATGATGCCAATCACAGAGGAGGAGGCGGGCAGAGTTTCCCACCATGACTTCAGTGATAAATTCTCCTCCTCCTTGACTTTACACAATTAATTTACATCTCACTTCAAAGTTGATTTTCTGGATGAAGCCGCCGCACTGGACCATGAAAGAACAATCACTGCTGCAGACGGTGTTACTGTCTGACAATATTCTGGTAGTGGTTAATGAGGTCAATCTGCTATGACGGGCCGCGCACCGCTGTGCACCTGTGTGATATAACGAGCCGCGCACCGCTGTGCACCTGTGTGATATAACGAGCCGTGCGCCTGTGTGATATAACGAGCCGTGCGCCTGTGTGATATAACGAGCCGTGCGCCTGTGTGACCAGCCGCGCAATTATTTTACCGAAATGGGAATTTCCCCTTTATGGCAAATCACTTGAAAATAGTGACACTTTATAGAAGATCGAATGGTTAAGTTTACATCTGTGCTAAATATTTAATATCACCTCTTACTTCCTTCTACTAAATGAAAACCTGACTGTTATCAGCCATACAACCTTATGTCAGTTGGCAGCTATTCCTATAAGTGTCTGATTGTGGCTGCAGCCAATCTTCTTCCCTGAAAACAAAGCATTGTCATGTAAAATGTGGCCTGTCCGTGCCAGGATAATATCATAACGGCGTAACAACCCCCACTGTACAGCGAGAGGAGGCGTAACACCCCCCATGTACAGGAGAGGAGGTGTAACACCCCCCATTACAGGAGTGAGGCGTAACACCCCCCATGTACAGAAGGAGGCGTCAACACCCCCCCATGTACAAGAGAGGATGCGTACACCCCCCCCATGTACAGAGAGAGAGGCTAACACCCCCCATGTACAGGAGAGGGCGTAACACCCCCCATTACAGAGGAGAGAGCCGTAACCCCCCCCATGTCTGAGAAGAGGGTAACACCCCCATGTGACAGAGAGGATGCGTACCACCCCCCTGTACAGGAAGGAGGCTTAACACCCCCCCATGTACAGGAGAGGAGGTTAACACCCCCCCATGTACAGAGAGGAGGCTAACACCCCCCCCATGTACAGGAGAAGCGTAACAAACAAAACACCCCCCATGTACATGAGAGGAGGCGTACACCACCCCCCATGTACAGAGAGGAGGCCGTAACACCCCCCATGTACAGAGAGATGCGAACACCCCCCTGTACAAGAGGGCGTAACACCCCCCATGTACCAGGAGAGGAGGCGTACCACCCCCATGTACAGGAGAGAGGCGTAACCACCCCCCATGTACAGAGAGGAGGGTACACCCCCCATACAAGAGGTGTGCCCACACCACCCCCCATGTCAAGTAGAGGGCCGTAACACCCCCATGTACAGAAGGAGGCTAACACCCCCCATGTACAAGAGGAGGAGCGTACACCCCCCATCAGGAGAAGGAGGCGTAACACCCCCCCAGTACAGGAGAGAGGCGTAACACCCCCATGTACAGGAGAGGAGCGTAATAACACCCCCCATACAGTAGAGGAGCGAACAACACCCCCATGTAACGGAGGTAGCGCAACACCCCCAGTACATAGAGTAGGCGTAACACCCCCCATTTATCAGGAAGGAGGCGTAACACCCCCCCCATTGTACAGTGAGAGGAGGCGCAATACCACCCCCCATGTACAGGAAGGAGGCGACACCCCCCATGACAGGAGAGGAGCGTAACACCCCCCATGTCCAGGAAGGAGGCGTAACACCCCCCATGTACAGGAGAGGTGGGTGCAACACCCCCCATGTCAGAAGTGAG
Source organism: Engystomops pustulosus (assembly GCA_019512145.1). Lineage (NCBI taxonomy): Eukaryota > Metazoa > Chordata > Amphibia > Anura > Leptodactylidae > Engystomops > Engystomops pustulosus. The sequence continues at coordinate 25,305 of WNYA01001061.1, forward strand.
GCGTAACACCCCCATGTACAGGAAAGTCGTAACACCCCCCATGTACAGGAGAGGAGGTGTAACACCCCCCCCCATGTACAGGAGAGGGGCGTACATGTAACACCCCCCCATGTACAGGAGAGGAGGCGTAACACCCCCATGTACGGAGATGAGGTAACCCCCCATGTAAGAGGGGGCTTAACACCCCCCATGTACAGGAAGCGGAGGATGTAACAACCCCCCCATGTACAGGAGGGAGGCGTAACCCCCCCCTGTACAGGAAGGCGGTGTAACACCCCCCCATGTACAGAGAGGAGAGTCGTAACACCCCCCCCCCATGTAACATGTAGAGGGAGCGTAACACCCCCATGTACAGGAGAGGAGGCGTAACACCCCACCCCCATGTCAGGAGAGGAGGCGTAACCACCCCCCATGTACGGAGAGGAGGCGTAAAACCCCCCCCATGTCACAGGATAGGAAGGCTAACACCTCCCACACCCCCCCCCCATGTACAGGAGAGAGGCGTAACACCCCCCCCCATGTACAGGAGAGGAGGCGTAACAAACACCCCCCATGTACAAGAGGAGGCGCAACACCGCCCCCATGTACAGAGAGAGAGGCGTAACACCCCCATGTGACAGGAGAGGAGGTGTAACACCCCCCCACCCTGTACCAAAGTAGGAGGTGGTGTAACACCCCAGCCCCATGTACAGGCGAGGAGGAGTAACAACCCCCCATTACGGAAGGAGGGCGTACACCCCCCCCATGTACAGGAGAGGAGGCGTAACACCCCCCCATGTACAGGAGAGGATGCGGTAACACCCCCCCCATGTACAGGAGAGGAGGCGTAACACCCCCCATGTACAGGAGGAAGGAGGCGTAACACCCCCCCATATACAGGAGGGGTAAACACCCCCCCCATGTACAGGAGAGGAGGCGAAACCCCCCTTACAGGAGAGAGGCGTACACACCCCCCATGTACAGGAGAGGAGGTAACCCCCCCCCGTACAGGAGAGAGGCAACCCCCCCCCCATGTACAGAGAGGAGTGTACAACCCCCCCCCCAATGTTACAGGAGAGGGATGCGTAACACCCCCCCCATGTGACAGGAGAGGAGGCTAACACACCCCCATGTAGCAAGAGGAGGCGTAACACCCCCCCATGTACAGGAGAGGAGGCGTAACACCCCCCCCATGTACAGGAAGGAGCGTAACACCCCCCATGTAACAGAGAGAGCGTAACACCCCCACCCATGTAACAAGAGGAGGCGTAACACCCCCATATGTACAGAAGGAGGCGTAACACCCCCCCCCATTACAGAGAGGACGTAACACCCCCATGTACAGAGAGGAGGCGAACCCCCCATGTACAGGAGAGGATGAACCAGAACAAACACCCCACCCCCCCCATGTACAGGAAGGAGGCGTACACACCCCCCATGTACAGGAGAGGAGGGCGTAACACCCCCATGTACAGGAGAGGAGGCGTAAACCCCCCATTTCGGAGGAGGCATACACCCCCCCCATGTACGAGAGGAGAGGCGTACCACCCCCCCTGTACAGGAGAGGAGGCGTACCCACACCCATGTACGGAGAGGAGGCGTAACACCCCCCCCATGTACAGGAGGAGGGGCTAATCACCCCCCCATGTACAGGAGAGGGGCGTAACCCCCCCCATACAGAGGGAGGCGTAACACCCCCCCATGTACAGGAGAGAGGCGTACACCCCCCCATGTACAGAGAGGAGGCTAACACCCCCACCTGTGCAGTGAGGATCGTCACCACCCAGGAGCAGAGAGAGGAGGCGTAACACCCCCCATGTACAGAGAGGGGCGTAACACCCCCCATGTACAGGAGAGGAGGCGTTACAACAACACAACCCCCAGTACAGGAGAGGAGGCGTAACAAACCCCCCATGTACAGGGGAGGAGGCGTAACACCCCCCATGTACAAGAGAGGAGGCGCAAACACCCCCCCCCCATGTACAGGAGAGGAGGCGTAAACCCCCCATGTACAGGAGAGGAGCGTAACACCCCCCACTGTACAGAGAGGAGGTGTAACACCCCGCACCCCCCCCCCCCAGTACAGGAGAGGAGGGTAACACCCCCCATGTACAGGAGAGGACGCTAACACCCCCCCCATGTACAGGAGAGGATGCTAACCCCCCATGTACCAAGAGAGGAGTGCGTAAACACCCCCCCAGTACAGGAGAGGAGGGTAAAACCAACCCACCCCCCCCATGTACAGGAGAGGAGGCGTAACACCCCCCCCATGTACAGGAGAGGAGGTAACACCCCCCCCCCCATGTACAGGAGAGGAGGTGTAACACCCCCCCCCCCATGTACAGGATAGGAGGCGTAACACCCC
>WNYA01001061.1:27703-92874 GCA_019512145.1 Engystomops pustulosus
GGAGGCGTCCCCAGTACGGAGAGTCACCCCCCATGTTACAGGAGAGGAGGCGTAACAACACCCCCCATGTAACAGAGAGAGGAGGCGAACCACCCCCCCATGTACAGGAGAGGAGGCGAACACCCCCCATGACAGCTAGACCCCTTTTACAAGAGGTATCCGGCCCACCCCCCCATGTCCGCTATTTACGAGGCGTAACACCCCCCATGTACGGAGAGGAGGTGTAACCCCGCACCCCCCCCCATGTACAGGAGAGGAGGTGTGTAACACCCCCCATGTACAGGAGAGGAGGCGTAACACCCCCCCATGTACAGGAGAGGAGGGGTAACACCCCCCATGTACAGGAGAGGAGGCGTAACACACCCCCCATTGACAGGGAGAGGAGGCGTAACACCCCCCCATACAGGAGAGGAGGCGTAACACCCCACCATGTACAGTGAGAGGAGGCGTAAACCCCACCCATGTACAGGAGAGGAGGCCGTAACACCCCCCCCATGTACAGGAGAGGAGGGTAACACCCACCATGTACGAGAGGAGGCGTAACACCCCCCGTACAGGATAGGAGAGCTGTAACACTCCCACCCCCCATGTAAGCGATCGGAGGCGTAACACCCCCATGTACAGGAGAGGAGGCGTAACACCCCCCATGTACAGGAGAGGAGGCGTAACACCCCCCCATGTTAAGGAGGAGGCGTAACACCCCCCCATGTACAGGAGAGGAGGCGTACACACCCCCCCCATGTACAGAGGGAGGCGTAACACCCCCCCCCCAATGTACAGGAGAGGAGGCGTACAACCCCCCCATGTACAGGAGAGGAGGGCGTAACACCCCCCATGTACAGGAGAGGAGGCGTAACACCCCCCATGTACAGGAGAGGAGGCGTAACACCCCCCCATGTACAGGAGAGGAGGCGTAACACCCCCCCCATGCTAGCAGAGGAGCGAGGAACCCCCCCCATGTACAGGAGAGGAGGCGTAACACCCCCCCATGTACAGGAGAGGAGGCGTAACACACCCCCCCCCCATGTACAGAGAGAGGCGTACACCCCCCATGTACAGAGAGGAGGCGTAACCCCCCCCATGTACAGGAGAGGAGGCGCAACACCCCATGTACAGGAGAGGAGGCGTAACACCCCCCCCATGTACAGGAGAGGAGGCGTAACACCCCCCCATGTACAGGAGAGGAGGCGTAACACCCCCCCATGTGGTCAGGAGAGAGGCGTAACACCCCCCCATGTACAGAGAAGAGGCGAAACACCCCCCCATGTACAGGAGAGGGAGGCGTAACACCCCCCCGATGTACAGGAGAGGGGCGTACACACCCCCCATTACAGCAGGAGGCGTAACACCCCCATGTACAGGAGAGGAGGCGCAAACCCCCAGTACAGAGAGAGGGCGTAACACCCCCATGTACAGGAGAGGAGGCGTAACACCCCCATGTACAGGAGAGGAGCGTACACCCCCATGTACAAGAGAGAGGCGTAACACCCCCCATGTAAAGAGAGGAGGCGTAACACCCCCATGTACAGGAGAGGAGGTGTAACACCCCCATGTACAGGAGAGGAGGCGTAACACACCATTACGGAGGGGGGTAATACCCCATGTACAGGAGAGGAGGCGTAACACCCCCCCTGTACAGGAGAGGAGGGTAACACCCCCCATGTACAAGAGAGGAGGCGGAAGCACCCCCCATGTACAATGAGAGGAGGCGTAACACCCCCAAGTACAAGAGAGGGAGGCGTAACACCCCCCCTGTACAAGAGAGGAGGCGTAACACCCCCAGTACAAGAGAGGAGGCGTAAACCAACATGTACAGGAGAGGAGGGTAATACCCCCCATGTACAGGAGAGGAGGCGTAACACCCCCCATGTTTAAGGACGGAGGTACCAGTAAGGAGAGGACGGTAACACCCGCCCCCCCCCCAAGTACAGGAGAGGAGGTGTAAAACCCCCCCCCCCACCCATGTACAGGAGAGGAGAGTAAACCCCGCACCACCCCCCCATTACAGGAGAGGAGGGTAACACCCCGACACCCCCCCCCCATGTACAGGAGAGGAGGTTAACACCCCACCCCCCATGTACAGGAGGAGGGGGGTAACACCCCGCACCCCACCCCCCCCATGTTACCGGAGAGGAGGTGTAACCACCCGCACCCCCCCCCATGTACGAGGAGAGGAGGGTAACACCCGCACCCCCCCCCACCCCCATGTTAAAGGAGAGGAGGTTGTAACACACCGGCCCCCACAATGTACAGGAGAGGAGGGTGTAACACCCCGCCCCCCCCCCCCATGTACAGGGAGGGGGTAACACCCACCCCCCCCCCATGTACAGAGAGGAGGTGTCAACACCTCGCACCCCCACCATGTACAGAGAGAGGTGGCTGTTAACCCCGCACCCCCATGGTCAGCAGAGGAGCTCCGGACACCCATTTACATCTGCAGATATACTCTCACGGACTTGTTGAGTCTTTATGTATGGGGGGGGGGGGGGGGGGGTTGGTTACCTCCTCTCCTGTACATGGGGGGTGTTACACCTCCTCTCCTGTACATGGGGGGTGTTACACCTCCTCTCCTGTACATGGGGGGTGTTACGCCTCCTCTCCTGTACATGGGGGGGTGTTAGGCCTCCTCTCCTGTACATGGGGGGTGTTACACCTCCTCTCCTGTACATGGGGGGTGTTACGCCTCCTCTCCTGTACATGGGGGGTGTTACGCCTCCTCTCCTGTACATGGGGGGTGTCCCCCATCGCCTGTCGCTATGTGCCCGGAGCAGATGACGTGGAGCTGTTGCTGTTGTTGTTGTTGTTGATGATTTTTTCCATAATTTCTGCTGCAGGTTTTCGGGTCGGTTTCCCGTATTCGCACCCGCACACTGTATACGTCACTGAACCGTGCAGCACCAGAGCCAGATTCCTTCCGGATCAGCTGAGGGCTAAGATGATTATGATCGCCTTTGGGGGCGCCGTGGCCAAAGCCAAGATCCTATTTGGGGTACGTCCTATAGACTATAGGCTCGTCAGTACTGCGCCAGGTGTATGTGGCACATTGTACAGATGCACTAAGCTCCATCAGTGGTGCATCGGCTGTAGGATTGGTCAGTTCTGATATAGTAGATGATGAATATTTATTATGTCCCCCCCCCAGGAGGATGTGAAGACCCTGCCGCAGCCCATCGTAGTGCAGAGCGTGGGCACTGACGGGCAGCTCTTCCATTTCATGGTCCTGCAGCTGAATACATTGGATTTCCACTCGAACGACGGCATCAAGAACCTTGTGTGGATGGACGGAGACCAAGCGCTCTACGACACGGTGGCATTTAAGCCAAAAATTAAGAGGAAAGTGGTTTTGGTAAGTAGCAGGGATAGAAAGGGAATATTGGAAGTGCGGTGGGTTCAGTACAACCTGCCAGTAGCAGGATTACTACTGTTAGTAGCAGCAGGACTGTGATTTATGGATTTCTAGCATCTCCAGTTGCGGTTGTCCTCGCACTGCTGTGCTCTTAGTAGTCCTATTTTTATAGAACGGTTGGGGGTCCATCACTCCCCCCAGTTCTCAGATATTCTTGCAGCTGATCTCTGGTGGTTCCTTTCTCCTTCCCCCCAGGTTCCTGCCGGCATCGCTGGATTCAAGCCGGAAACGTTTGTGAAATTTTGGGCAATGTACCTGAATGGTGCGGTGTAACGTTACTGCTCCGGTATTTGTACATACAAGTCATTGAATAAACCTGAATATTTATAGAAAGTTGTGTCTGTGGAGTCTTGTAGGACAGTCCTAGCGATGGGATATGGAAGGCGCTGGACATAATACAGGAGGGTGACTAGAGCTACACTACATCTAGGCCCCCGATACTAGACTGCCGGGCCTCAGGGGGTCTGGATCAGGCCGCACACACGTTATCTCCTATACACAGGATCAGGGACAGCGATCTGCTGGGATCAACAACGCCCCAATGTCGTCTTCATGTTTACATAATAAATAACTCTTTATATAGCGCACACAGATACCGCAGCGCTGCACAGAGTTTGCCAAATCGGTCCCTGTCCCCAAGGATTCACAATCTAATCACCTACCAGTATGTTTTGGGAGTGTGGGAGGAAACCGGAGGACCCAGAGGAAACCCACACAAACACGGAGAGAACATACAAACTCTTTGCAGATGTTGACCTGGGTGGGATTCAAACCCAGGATCCCAGCTCTGCAAGGCTGTAGTGCTAACCACTGAGCCACCGTGCCGCCCATCTTTACTTTTAATGGTTAGAGAATAAAGATCACAAGTCGCTTCCGACTTTTTGATCTGCAGATCCACCGGTAATATGAGGCGCGTAGATAATTCTGACACAGGGCAGTGCATATTACAGGCTGAGAGCAGGAGCCCCTCACACGTGGGGGACACACAGGCCCCGCTATGATATTGGACACATTGATGTGCAGGACGCTCCCACTGGGGAGATTGTCAGGAGAAGTGTCACCGGGAGCGTCATGTCATGTTTAGCTGGTGACAGGTTACAATATCTTCTGCTTTACTGATTTTAAAAATGCCTCTGTCAGCATTCTGCATCATTGCAGGAGTTTAATTCACATTACCTGGCTCCCTACATGAGGAGACACAAGCTGCAGCTCCCTCCTGGGACTCACCACAAGTTGCTGGTAGGGAGCCAGGTAATGTGAAATCAGGCTCCTATAGCTCATGCTGTGCCGATTTTAAAAATGTCTTTGTCAGCATACTTCATCATTTCAGTACTTTATATAAGTCTGTGTCACATTACCTGGCTCCCTGCCAGCAGTGTTTGGAGAGTCCCTGGGGAGGGCCAGCTGCAGCCTGTGTCATGGTGTGGAGTAAGGGACAAATGGATGAGGAGACTGAGACACACACAGGCTGCAGCTGCCCCTCCCCCGGGACTTACCCCCCTGGGCTGCTGGAGATTAATTAGTTGGTCTAGATGACTGCACTGAGGTTTTAACTACATTTGGGTGGGGGAATGGTCTTTAGAACGGACCGCCGGGGGTCCGGTGTCAATATCTGCTAGGAAGTTCTGGCCTTTTAGTAAATACAAGGGACTAGTGTAGATGTGGCGGGCCGGGCGTTGGTGCCCTCCCAAAATCATGTGCAGGTCGGGGAAAGAGGAAAACTTGTGGGGAGGGGGAGATTCTTGTGTCTTCTCTGCCAGAGATAATGAATCTCCCCCAATGTCTTCAGGTCGGGGGCTTCCATCCACTTCTGTCCTTGTTATCAGCACCATCAAACCCGAATGTAGAAACAACGTTACACAGAACACGAGGACAATCCAGGGAGCAGATAATGGTGGTGCTCCTATGGGGCCCGCAGCGTCAGGGGGCCCTCTCATCCTACCTGACACCATTATAAACGTTATACCGCATAACATGTAAATAACTGCACATCTTCAGTGGTGCGCAGCATGACGCGTCAGGGGAGATGGAGGGGACAGCAGAGAGACAAGTCCAAGGATCTCACATCTAATTCCTGCCGTCTACTTCCCCCATGTAGTCAGCAGCTCCTGAGACCCATCTGTGTAAGTGCTTTCTGTGGGTGTAGGGGGCCCCACTCAGAAGCCTGCGATGGGGCCCATCAGCAAGCCTGCGATGGGGCCCCACTCAGAAGCCTGCGATGGGGCCCCGCCTTTCCTAGTTACACCTCTGCACATTTATAAAAGGTAACGCAATGCCAACTGTGAGACAACCCCTTTAAGAGCACCACATATAGGACCTCCTAGATACAAGGGAAATACAGGCAGGACCCGGGTTACAGACAAGATTTTTGGTTTGTTGAGTTGAATTTGCAGGGAAGTCTGAGGTGGTAAATTGTAGAAGATCACTCTGTCGGCACATTACACACGACACCATCAAGAAAACCCCATTGGTACCTCCCTCTCTCTCTCTCTCTCTGTGTCTCTGTGTCTCTCTCTCTCTCTTTTCAGTTTAGAACGGGTTTCGCCACATTGGGGGGGGATCTGATTACAAAAAATGAGCCAAAGAGAATCTTTTTGGATTTTCCATCTAAAAACCTTAATCCCATTGGGACTAAAAGCAGACCTTGAGATTAAATGTTTCTTATGTATTTAGCACTTTATGAACCCCATTCACTTTTCGGAGTTTTCAATATTCGTGTATTTTAGTATAAATTAGAAAATATATTGTCACATATAAAAAGCACATTGTGCCTGAAAAGAATTTCTGTTCATTAGGCCCCAATGTGGAGATTATAAATCCGTATATGAGAAATGTTATGTACAAAGAAAACCTCTGGACAACAAATCTGTATATAAAATACGGATCTCATTAGCACCTTAATCACCAAGCACTTTAAACATAAATTCATTTTAACCTAATAAACTCATTGGGGGTCATTTACTAAGGGCCCGATTTGCGTTTTCCCGACGTGTTACCCAAATATTTCCGATTTGCGACGATTGTACCTGAATTGCCCCGGGATTTTGGCGCACGCGATTGGATTGTGGTGCATTGGCGCCGGCGTGCGCGCAACGGAAATTGGGGGGCGTGGCTGAACGAAAATGCCGAGCAGCATTTTAAAAAAAAATGTCGCGAAAATTTCACTCCCCTTCATCCAGGATAGGCCGATGTATTTCGAGGCATTCCAGCGGACTTCAGCACAGCAGCGCCACCTGGTGGACGGCGGAGGAACTGCTTTGATGAATCCCGGCCGGACCCGAAGCCACCGCAGAGAACGCGCCGCTGGATCGCGAATGGGCCGGGTAAGTAAATCTGCCCCATAGTTTTGAGCTATTAGCATTTCTGTAAATAGTTTGAGAAGCCCTAGGAAAATGCTGCTAAATGCTGTTCCCTTTGTTTATTTTGTCCTTTTTTGTTTTTTCGATAAAAACACTATATAACTATTAGAAGAAATTTTGTATATTAACCCCTTATCACCCACACTAGTTTTCAGCTTAATGACCAGATTTTTCAAATCTGCCCTGTCTCATGATAATTGGTTATAACTTCCCGGTGATTTTGAGAATGTTTTCCCGTGACACATTGTACTTCATGTTAGTTATAAAATTTAAGGGATAAGTTTTGCGATTTGTTCTGAAAAAAAAGTGAAAATTTGGCAAAAGTTTGTAAAAATTCTTCATTTTCCAAGTTTGAAATGTTCTGGTTTCCAGACAGGAAGTAAAACTCCCCCAAAAAGCTTGATAATTAACATTTCCAGAATATCTTCTTTATGTTGGGATGATATTTTATGCTTCCGGTCACTTTTCTCGGATGTTATGAGGCGCAGAACTTTAGGTGCGATTTTTCTCATTTTCATGAAAATTTCCAAAACTCACATTTTGAGGGACAACTCAGCTTCCAAGTGACTGAGGCCTAAATGGTGACAGGTGACAGCTGACAGCCTCGGGTCACTCGTCGGGACCCGGGGCTGAGGCAGGAGGGATCGGATCCCATGCCGCGGTCATGCTTGACCGCGGCGTGTAAGGGGTTAAACACCCGGGATCAGAGTTTTTCCGATCCCGGGTGTTAGTGCCGGGTCTGAGCTGTGATATCACAGCCCGACACCGGCACTATACTGACCCAAGGTCCCGAAATAATCTTCTGACGCGGCGCCGTAGAATCCCGATAGGGCGGTCATTAAGGGGTTAAGACGCTTCACTGATGCGAATGTTATAAAGTTGTATGTGAAATCGTTTTTGATGGATTGTGAGAAACGTTTTGTACATAAGTAGCATTTGTATATAAAAGACACGTAGGCCGACACGCCGGTGAGCCCCGGAAGAAGCCCTACCAGGCGAAACCTGGGCGTCAGGCAGTTGTACCGAGCGTCGTCTTTTATATTAAGGACTTTTTATCTTCTACTCTTGTTTCTAATAAAATAGTTTTTAAGAAACGGAGAAGTGCTGCACCATCGGTTTCTGCCTTTTTTTTCCTACCTTGAATAGTGATCAGGGGAAGGAACGAGGTGAACGGAACCAAAAAGCAGAGGAACAAGTCCCCAGACGGGAGGAATTAGGAGCAGCAGAGGCTCCGCGCTACCTCCGAAATCCCTAGGAGGGACGCCGTGCCCAAACATCGCACCTCATAAGAGGACTCCTATGCCCTATGCATAGAAAACTGAGGACATGGAGTATGAACTAAGGACGGTCCCCGTGAGTAACGAATTGTTAGATCGGAAAGGTACCACAGGTTTTTCTTATTCGTGGAGAAGGTGAACGAAGAGGCGGAGGAACAACTGATTCATTGATAACATAAGGTTTTTTGGATCTTTCAACCTGTATCCTCCTTGCGCCGTTCCCTCAATTCATCTGCGAGTAACGGTAATCATATTGGTGTTATTTAAATTGTAAAATTGTTGCTCCAGACCAAATTCTTTTCTGTCCCTGCGACAATTTTGTGCAGTTACGGAGATCATCATCATCATCAACAACAAACGTCCGTACAGACTAAGAGCCTCCAAAGAGGTCAGAGGGGTCGTCTGTAACTAGGGGTCGGCCTCTAATAAGAATAAAGAACGCCAACATTTCTTTCAATTTATTAAATTTATTACAGCGAGGAGGCGGAAAAATTAACCCTATCATTCCAAGCTGTCCCGTATCAAGAGACAATAATTTAACTATCCCTTTTTGAATACACAAGGAATTTCTTGTAACAACGTCCTGAGAGGAGCCGCTAAATGTTCCCTCCTTCAGTTCCTCCCGACAAAATGAGGAAAAGGAAAAAATAAAACTCCAAATAAAAACCCCCTGGAACACACGAGACTTTGATCGGACACTCGGCGGCGGCGGCGGCTTCCCACGGACCGCCCCTTGTTCGTCAGTGTTGACGTCTCTGAGAAATGTCGAGTATCAGCCGGACTGCGGAGCGGGCAGTGGTCATACAAAGATGGCGGCCTGGCGGGGCGTCTCCTCCTGCTGCCCCTCATTACCTGGACATCGGGGGCCCCCAGAAGGGGGGGAGGGGGCGCGGCTTCCTCTGGAGTCTAGAAGTTTCTAGTCAATTCTTGTAGGAGGTAAAAAGAAAAAAAAATCTAAAATATAGATCGAGTCTTAGGAAATATCAAGTGTTGTCGTGTATGAGGTAAAGAGAAGGGCGCGAGGTCCAAACCAAAGGTCCTGCACAGTGGACAAAAATAATCAAACATTTTCCGGAGATGCGTGAAAAATCTCTTTGGAGGGAGGTCGGCATCGGAGAACATCAGTCCGTTCAAAAAAATAATAAAAAAAAGCTAAAAACTAAAAGTCACATGAAGTTTCCTATTTCAGCTACTTCTCCGGGGAGATCACGGCACAGACAGAACATTCGGGGCAAAAAATGAGAAAAACAATTAAAGACACAGCAATCGGGTTCAGGGCGGAGTCTCCTTTGTGAAAAAATAAAAAAAATTTAAACAAAAGAAAAGTTTTCTGTACAGGTAATAAATCCTCGGGGGAAGATTCTTCCCCCCCTCAATATTTTTGGATAGAAAGTGACTCACATTATCATTTTGGAAGGAATGAAGAAAGTTCCCTCCGAGCTCTCCGTCGTCCCGCGGTGTCCCTGGGGGGTTACTAATGCCACTTATGTTATTTGGGGAATTCTACAAGAAAGGGGGTTACTAATGCCACTTATGTTATTTGGGGAATTCTACAAGAAAGAAGATTCTCAGCGTTAATGATCCGTCTCAGCGTCCCATAGGGATCTTATATACAGTACAACGTATACGGAAAACACCTATAATCACTGGGAGGACCAGGAGAGGCGGGGGGGGTTACTAATGCCACTTATGTTATTTGGGGAATTCTACAAGAAATAGAAGATTCTCAGCGTTAATGATCCGTCTCAGCGTCCCATAGGGATCTTATATACAGTACAACGTATACGGAAAACACCTATAATAAAGGGGCCAAATCACTGGGAGGACCAGGAGAGGCGGGGGATAGCGCTCCCCTAATGAATACACTGGACTCACTGATCCCATAGGAGGGCGGCCCTGTCTGTATAGTAGAACATGTGCTTATACACAGGGAAGATTTTATTGTATTCATTCATTTTAATTCTATACAAGTTCTCAATTACCACAGTCCCCAAATCTAGAGCTTTGAGTAATAACACTGACTACCCACAGCCACCACTAGGGGGAGCTCAGGAGTTTATGGCATCCTGTCCCCTAGGGGGAGCTCAGGAGTTTATGGCATCCTGTCCCATATGAAGCTCAGAAGCTCCCCCTAGTGGTGGTCGCAGACAGTATTTTACCATTAGCTGAACATAAAGGATCACTAAACAGGACACAAGTTCTGAGGGGTCTCACCTTCGGGAGTCCATCCATGTCTCCAGAACCTGACAGGGAAGGAAATCGAGACATTGTGAGTAAAAAGCAAAAGGTCACGTGCACGTAATCCAATACAGACAGTCCCCGGGTTACGTACAGTACAGGTTCTTAGGGTTTGTTCTTAAGTTGGATTTGTATGCAAGTCTCTTCTGGTATATTTTATAATTGTAGCTCCAGACAAAATGTTTTTGTCCTAGTGACAATTGGAATTTTTACATTTTTTTTTGCTGTAATGGGACCAAGGATTATCAAAAAAACTTAAAGACTCTTTACAGCTGATTATTGCAGCCTGGGAGTAAAGTAATATCCAGAGAGGTCACCAGGGGTCACAGGGGGCAGGGAGGTCCGAATGTAACTAGGGGTCGTCTGTAAGTCGGGACCACCTGTATCAGGTCACTTACCTAATGACCCGTTCATATGATGAGGTTCCATGCCGCCCATTCCGCCCATCGGTCCATCTGATCCAGGTCCCATAGGGAACTAGAGAGAAGAGAGAAAGGTCAGGACACTCCGTATTGTAGACGTGTCCGGTCCATTGGACTCCGAGGACATGTCAGCCCTAGTGAATGGGGTGTGGGTGAAGAAAGGACACTAGGACCTCAGCCGTCAGACACTTATCCCTTATACTTTGAAGCAGTGTTTTTTTGGCATCACCCCTTTAAGGCATCACCTGTCACCAGATTTTGCCCCCTGATAAAGGGTTACAAGTCCTCCCCATGTGACCTACAATTAGCTGCCAGTGGGGCCCTGCACCTTAATTACAGACGTTTTTCCAAAATCCAAATTATCTTTTCTGACTCGTCTGGTCACAGCAGCCTCCATGGAGGATGGGGAGGAGTAGAAGTCCATGGAGGCTGCTGTGACTTCATGTGATCAGATACATGCATGGGGTACAGTTTGCTATTATTAAGAGGCTAAAGGACCTGAGATGATGTCACTCTGGTCACATGACATGAACTGTGACCAGTAAGGAGGCGTAAGACATGGGGAGGAGTAGATGGGAGGGGCCAGATGAGCAGGACACGCCCCCTCTGATGCAGGGAATATAAGATAAAAGGTGATTTATGTGAATGTAAGCAAAACTATTAACCTACAAGAAGGGGGTCACTCAGTTATTGGGGCTCTATGGCTAAGAGCCAACGTTACTTACATTTGATCGGTTCCCTGTTGGTGGACCTGGATTCATCATGGTGTAAATGTTGTCGCTTGAATTTGTAGATTCTGCAGGACTGGGCATGATGGGTGTTCCTGGAGGTCCCCCTCCCCCGGGTGGGCCCTGCAAAGAGCATGGGATCAGAATAAGAACAGTAACAGCGCAGTTACAGCACCGCCATAAGTGAATATCGCAGGAGCTCAAGGAAAATTCTGTGACTTTGGGAAACTCGTTGATCTTCTGGATCCCGTTATTGTAAAGTCTGTACCGATTATATTCCAATAAAGGATAAAGCAGAAGAGAACTTCAGCATTTTCTCGCCTGATAACATGGCGGCCGTACCCCTTATATCTCCATATGTGCCCGCAGCTATTCCCTATGCCCCACATTGGACATGCACTCTTGGCTTGACTGATCATAATTATCTTCTGAATGTAGAGAAATACATGAACAACCAGAAAGATGGGTGAAGCCTCACCGAACCCCAACATTTCCATAAGGAGGAGCTGAAAGGAAATCCACCCTCAAACCCCTCATGATAAACATTACTCGGAGCTCCAGGCACCGGGACTGCGGGATCTTCTTAGAGTTATATTATTTCTCTAAAATCCACTTTTTGAAATGATGCTAATGATTCCCAAAGTCCCTCGGTGCTGCAGCTTTACAGGCCGTTACACTGTCTCACCCTCCCCCTGCTCCCTCAGCACAGGATGCTTCATCACACGGTGGGAGGGGGAGACAGCGAGTAAAGCTGCAGCATGGAGGGGATCTGGTAACACCCCCCAGAGCCCTTCTTGTTCATTAGCATAATTATAAAAGTTGATTGTAGAAGGAAATAGGCCATACATGGTAAAAGTTAGTAGATCCCACAGTCCTGGTGCCGGATCTATGAGGAATGTCCCCGGTGCCCGGATCTATGAGGAATGTCCCGGTGCCTGGATCTATGAGGAATGTCCCGGATTATCAGGATGGATTCTGATGGGAGATTTTTCCCTCCATATTGGATGGGCGGCTGGTTGCACAGACCTCATCTGACAATCATCTAAGGTGCGTGGTTACTCTTCCACATTATCACCATTGTTATTAATGCCCCCACCCCATAAGACTTTCATCCACTTACCACGTATGTGCCCGGCGATGACGATGAATATGGAATCTGCTGATAAAACAAGATCTCGTGAGTCCAGCGATGACACATTTCACTGCTTTTACTTAAATGGTTTGTAACCAGTTAGAGATCAATCGGATCAGAAGCGGTTCTGCTACTGGGACCTCCACCAATCACAAAAATGTGTGTCCGCCTTGGTGGTGTGTGGGGGGGTCCCAGCATCCAGACCCTCACCGATCAGATGGTTATTCGCTATATCCTATGGATAGGGGATAACAATCAGATACCTGGGACCAGAACATATGAATGGAGCTCCGGTCCATTCCCTTCTATGGGACCAGAACCTATGGATTCTCCAGAGACGTGAATGGAGCTCCAGTCATTTAGAGAACTGAAGGACCCACAGGGATCGGACCCTTGTCCTGAGGACCTACATAAAGATGGACCCAGCCTAGGCATCTATGCGCTTGTTATGGCTATGTAAGTCCATGGGTCGGCTTGCAGCGCATCGTTTGCCTACGATAGACACAGGGGAACTAAACCCCAAATATTACACCAGTTGACATTTTTGCAATACTCACCGAATTTGCACTATTTGGATTTGGCCACGGCCGTCCTGCACCAGGACCCCTAAGCAGGAATCAAAAAATATATCAATGGAAAAAAAAATTCCTTAAGAGAAGTCACCCCCCCCCCCTGCACCCCCGGCCCCCTCCTTACATGTTCATGCCGGGCCCTAAGGAATTGGGCGGTGGCCTCATCCCGCTTCCATAATTCTGCAATGATAACCAAGGATCAGACTACGGTAGCGACGGATCATCCGGAAAGAGATGGAAGAGAAGGAAAACCAGAGGGTTAGTGACACAGAACAACAAGCAGCAGCCGCGGAGCAATCGCACGTTTACCGACTTATAATGCAAATGAAGTAAACAAGCGGCGGCTCATTAGCATAATTAGTAGAAGCAGAAGAAGATTAATGCGGCGATTGATCCATAAGTGATTCACATGACAGAACCCAAGGCACTAATGACTTCCCGCTCCCATAGGGTGCGTCGCCTGCCGTCCGGCTCACGCCGATTCCTTGATGTCGTTTCGGGAGGTCAAGCGCCAATCGCAAGTCTCAACCCCATTAACATAATCCCCATTATTAGCTACGTGTTCTCTAGGTGTCTGACTAAACCATCATCCATTCACATGGAAATCTACCGCGCTGTGACCCTCATCCTTCATCACTATGATCTAGAGGGGGACATGATCGTCCTACACATTACACCTCCTCCTGATCTCAGCAGAAGCATCTGATGGCTGGTGGTCAGACCACCGAGAACTATGGTACCCGAGCCCCCCATGAGGCTACATTGTCACCACTGCCGTCTCTTCTAGTCATTGATGGGGGCCCCAGGGGTTATCCCCCTGCTCTGCACTGGTGGTCCTGTATGTGCAAAGCTTACGTCACATGGGGGGGCCGCAGTGATCAGATACTTATCCCCATGGATCAAACCCTCTAACGTGGACTGTGCTGATATTCACATATGAAAACCCGGGACCCCTATGTGTGTGTGCAATGGGACCCCAATGTGATTGAGGGGCTCAAGGATCAATATAAGACTCACCTGAGGTCCTGGACCCATGGGGCCCATTGGTCTGGGGGGATTCATCCTCTGCATGGGTCCTCCCATGCCAGGGTGTCCTTAGAACACAAAAGGGAGACCCTTATTAAGATGCCCCAATAGGAGGATGATAGAAACAAAGTCACTATTGTCAGAAAGCGCCGTTACCTTGTCGCGTTGGATCCATGGAGTTTGGTAACAAAGGCTGTGACCCGGGGACGCCCCCTGGTGGCTGCAAGAGCGAGAATTTACGTGAGACGCAGTAACGCGAGAGAAATGTCACACTATTAACATCGCAACATTTACACATCACTAAACGTTACATTACAATGAGAAGTACAAGGAATTCTCACCTGGTTTCCCATTCTTATGTGAGGCCGGGGTCCGCCACCATAGCGCGGAGACATAAAAGGCTGCAAATGGGAAATTATAGAGTTAGAACAAACAAGACTAAAGATACAATGCAGCACAACCTGCTGCAGCACCTTAAAGGGGACCCTCATACCTGTACAGATATGGGAATAGGTTTGGTCTTTTAAAGGATTATCCATCTTATAGTCTAAACGTCTGCTAATAGCTAACAAAATACTGTGCTCTCATCCTTCATGATCACATGACCACTGCACCCACTGACTGATTTCAGGGGTCACGTACCTCATGTTTGGGGGGGCTGACAGCAGCTGGAGTGGGGTTTGAGGCCATTTGCAGATTTTTGAAAGAATGTAAATGCATCAGCGGCACAAGCATCTCCGTATACAGATAATTTCACCCGGACATTGGTCTATATTCCTAAACAGAGGCCTCCTGATGCTTCCTTCTGCTCGACCCCCTTTTGGCTTCTGCAGGGAGGTGGGCAGGTGGTCACACACAAGCCCTTAGGATTGTCCCAGGTCAGAGCTATACACAGAGTCTATGACAACATCCATGAAGAGGTCACAGATGGGTGAACACCGTACTGGAGGCACCAGGAGAGCACCAGGTAGGTCGTGTCTACACCAATTATTACACCAATAAGTCCTCCAGGTGTAAACGCACTTTAAAAACATTTGCAATTCCAACTTTTGAATAAAAAAACAAATTCCTGCATCGAGTTGCAGTACCGGACACAGCCTGTGCGTCAGGGAGGCGCTGTTGATGTAGGTAACTGAATAAGTTGGCCCTTCCTTACCTGACTGTGAGGACCCATCATGTTGGGGTTGTGGGGAGGTGGCTGTGCGTGAGGAGACGGCTGTGACCCAGGAGGACCCTGCTGAGAAGAAATACCCACGGCTGAGTAACAGGCAGAGAGCCGGCTCCCGGCACAAATAAAAGCTCTATAATATTTATCCGTTTAGCGGGCGGCGCGTGCAGATGGAGCGTGGTGCGCAGCTCTCCGCGGAGCAGACGCTGCAGCTTTGATGCGTGCCCTTAGCAGCGCGTGCAGAAGCCGGCCCCGCGCACCCTCTGCCAGACACGGCACGGATAGTTACCACCGCCGCTCGCCTTAATTAAGAGAAATTAATTAGCCATTTTGCAAGCATTTGTTTAACAGCTTTTGCTAAACATTAATGCCACTGATAATTCCCGCTGATTAGCGAGTCCCGTAATTAGCAGCGGAGTAACAGAGGAGGGGACGCGCGGCACCTGGACGCCCACTAATCGCAGATCTGGCTGCCGCACAAGACGCCTGCTGGAAGCCAGCCCAGGTATGTACACGCCACTTACCTGGAAGAATCCAGGGGGAATTGGTCCTCCCGGCATCCCGTCATTTGGAGGAATGTTACCAAGCACCGGGCTCGGGGCAGCTGCTGCGCTCTGCGGGGGAGAGACAAGAAAAGTCACTATCAACTATAAAACTTACCCAAAAACACAAAATTTTCACCAATCCATCAATGTGCAATTTCTACACCGTCAGTCACATGACTCTGATGCGATGAAGAACACGTTCAGGCATTCAATCAGGAATTGTGCATTACAAGCCCCAATGGCGGCCTCCAGCTGATCCAATGCTGGCACCAGAAATCACAACCCCCTTCCTGTGTGAACAGCGCCAAAGAAAACTAACAAACATTCCCTCCTTCGGCCAGCAGAGGGCGCTGTGGTAGCAGAGGGCGAGCTCCTCCAGGTCCGGCTCAGCAGGAGATCCCAGCGCCCATCAGCATAACAAGGCCGGGACAATGGCGGCCGCTCTGCATCACAGCACTGGGATCTTGTATGTAAAGAGACATGGCTGTTATGTAGACCCCAGGCTGGAGCCCCCCGGAGGATCCTTACCCCTCTCCTACTCACAGCACGGGTCCCTGGACCCACATTTTACCATCACACCCGGATGGCCCGGGATAGGCAGCAGAAGCAGGGAGCTGTACAGGCAGAGCCAGCAGTCTCAGTTAAACAGATAATTGGGACATGCTAAGTAGCTCTGATTCTATATAAGTGATGACATCATGGCCGCCAGCGCCGCCCGTCACCTGCTGGTCTCCGAGCAGACGGACGACAACTAAAGTCTCCTGAAATTAGGCCAAACCCTCGCGTCCGTACAGCCGACACCTCATGAAGAATTACCCGTATAGTAAGAGCAGCATTCGGCCATCACCTTACATTCGCTATTAATGTAACCAGCCGACCTCTGAATGTATTTACCGAAGATACTCCAGTGCAAGCCGACCCAAAAATAAGACCACAAAACACCTCGGAAAACGCATTGACTTGTGTATAAACACCTGGGTCACAGCCTCCACACAGTATATACCCAGCCCACCCCCTGTATATAAGCCAGCCTCCACACAGTATATACCCAGCCCACCCCCTTATATAGCCACCCACCAGTATATACCAATCCCGCCCCCCTGTATTAACGCGACCCCCACACATATCATCCCCACACCCCCCTGTATATAACCACCCCCCACAGCTTACCTCCCCACCCCCTAAGCCAGCCCCCACACCGTTAATATACCAGCCCACCCCCTGTATATAAGCCAGCCCCCACACAGTATATACCCAGCCCACCCCCCTGTATATAAGCCACCCCCACACAGTATATACCCAGCCCCCCCCCTGTATATAAGCCATGCCCCCACACAGTGATATACCCAGCCCACCCCCTGTATATAAGCCAGCCCCCACACAGTATATACCCAGCCCACCCCCTGTATATGCCATCCCCACACATATTCCCGACCCACCCCCTGTAAAAGCCAGCCCCCACACGTATATCCCAGGCCCCACCCCTGCTATATAAGCCAGCCCCCAACAGTAATACCCAGCCCACACCCCCTGTATATACCAGCCCCCACACAGTAGTATACCCACCCCTCCCCCTGTATAGCCAGCCCCACCATTATTACCCCTCCCCCCTATATAAGCCAGCCCCCCCACCCGACCTGTTAACCCCCCCACCGACTACCCAGCCACCCCCCTGTATATAGCCAGCCCCCACACAGTGTATATACCCAGCCCACCCCCTGTATATAAGTCCCCCCACACAGTACTATTACCACCCACCCCCCTGTATAAAAGCCCCCCACGTATATACCCACCCCCCTGTATATAGCCAGCCCCCACACAGTAAACCCAGCCCACCCCCTGTATATAGCCACCCTAGTCATCCCAGCCCCCCCCTGGTATATACCAGCCCCCTAGTATATACCCAGCCCACCCCCCGTATATAAGCCAGCCCCCTACTATACCCGCCACCCCCTGTATATAAGCCAGCCCCCTAGTCTATACCCAGCCCACCCCCTGCGATATATAGCACCACTCTTTAGAGACCCAGCCCACTCCACTGCCGCCTGTATATACCCCCTCTAGATATCTCACCTTCAACCCGCCCACCCCCCTGTATATAGCCAGCCCCCTGCCCCCCCCCCCCTTTATATATCACCACCTGCTACCCGCCCCTCCCCCTTGCTTTATAGCTACCACCTGCCCTCCACCTCCCCCCTTATTAAGCTAGCCAAGCCTGCCCCCCACCTCCCCTCCTGTATATAACTAAGCCTGCCTGCCTCCCCTCCACCTCCCCTCTGTAATATAGCTAGCCAGCCTGCCCCTCCACCTCCCCTCTGTATATAAGATAGCCCCGACATGCCCTGCCACCCTCCCCTCTGAATATAGCATGCCAGCCTCCCCTCCACCTCCCCTGTATATATAGCTAGCCATGCCTGCCCCCCCTCCACCTCCCCCCTGTTATATAGCTACCAGCCTGCCCTCGCACTCCCCCCTGTATATAGCTGCCGCCTGCCCCTCCACCTCCCCCCTGTATATATAGCTAGCCAGCCTGCCCCTCCACCTCCCCCCCCTTTATATAGCTAGCCAGCCTGCCCCTCCACCTCCCCTCTGTATATATAGCTAGCCAGCCTGCCCCTCCACCCCCCTCTGTATATATAGCTAGCCAGCCTGCCCTCCCCCTCCCCTGTATTATAGCCTCCTGCCCCTCCACTCCCCCTGTATATATAGCTAGCCAGCCTGCCCCTCCACCTCCCCTCTGTATATATAGCAGCCTCCCCCCACCTCCCCCTGTAATATATAGCTATCCAGCCTGCCACCTCCACCTCCCCCCTGTAATTAGCGGCCACCTGCCCCACGCTCCCTCTGTATAATCAGACCACATGACCTGCCCGTCACACGACCCCTCCGCCTCCATGTATATATAAGATAGCCATCCTGCCCCTCCACCTCCTCCACCTTAATATGTAGCTAGCCAGCCTGGCCCCTCCACCTCCCCTCCCCCCTGTATATATAAACTATCTGCCAGCCTTCCCATCCACCCTCCACCCCCCTGTATATATAGCTAGCCACCTGCCCCTCCAACCCTCCCCTCTGTATATAAGCTACCACCTGCCCCTCCCCTCCCACTGCTATCATAAGCTAGCCAGCCTGCCTCTCCACCTCCTCCCCTGTAATATATAGCTAGCCGCCTGCCCCTCCACCCTCCCCTCTGTATAATAGCCTAAGCCAGCCTGCCCCCCTACCTCCCCTCTGTATATACTAGGCAGCCTGCCCCTCCACCTCCCCCTATATAAGCTAGCCAGCCGCCCCTCCACCTCCCCCATGTTAGATAGCTCAGCCTATCCGGGCCCCTCCACCCCTCCCCCCTGTATATATCTAGCTAATGCCACCTGCCCCTCCCACCTCCCCCCTGTATATATGCTAGCAGCGCCCCTCCCCTGTCCCCTCTGTATATATAGCTAGCCAGCCTGCCCCTCCACCTCCCCCTGTATTATATAACCCAGACAAATATCCGATTCCCCTCAGCTAAATTCTAGCCTCCTGCCCCTCCACCTCCCCCCTTTCTATAAACTGCCACGCCCGCCCCTCCACCGCCCCGCCTTTATTACTACCACATGCCCTCCCCTCACCCTCTGTATATATAGCAGCTGGCCCCTCCACTCCCCCTCTGTAATATAGATAGCCACCTGCCCCCTCCACCTCCCGCCTTTATATATGCTAGCCGCCTGCCCCTCCACCTCCCCCCTGTATATATAGCTAGCCAGCCAATGCCGCCCCTCCACCTCCCCCTGTCATTATAGCTAGCCAGCCTGCCCCTCCACCTCCCTCTGTATATATGCTAGCCAGCCTGCCCCTCCACCTCCCCCCTGTATATATAGCTAGCCAGCCCGCCCCTCCCCCTCCCCCCTGTATATAGCTAGCCGCCTGCCCCTCCGACCTCCCCCTGTATATATAGCTAGCCAGGTCCCCCCCCTCCCCCCTCCCCCACCTCCCTGTATATATAGCTAGCCAGCCTGCCCCTCCACCTCCCCCTGTATATATAGCTAGCCAGCCTGACCCCTCTACCCCCCCCTGTATATATAGCTAGCCAGCCTGCCCCTCCACCTCCCCCTGTATATATAGCTAGCCAGCCCTGCCCCTCCCCTCCCCCTGTATATATAGCTAGCCAGCCTGCCCCTCCACCTCCCCCCTGTATATATAGCTAGCCAGCCTGCCCTCCCCAACCCCCCCCTGAATTAGCTAGCCACCGCCTGCCCTCCACCTCCCCCTGTATATATAGCTATAGCCAGCCTGCCCCTCACCTCCCCCCTGTATATTAGCTAGCGCAGCCTGCCCCCCCTCCCCCCTGTATTATAGCTAGCCAGCCTGCCCTCTCCCCCCCCGTTACAGCCAGTAGCCCAGCCTCCCCTCCACTCCCCTGTATATATAGCTAGCAAGCTGCCCTCCACCTCCCCTCTGTATATATACTGCCCGCCCTGCTCCCTCCACCTCCCCCCTGTATCAATAGCTACCACCGCCCCTCCCCTCCCCACTGTATATAAGCTAGCCAGCACTGCCCCTCCACTCCCCCCTGTATATATAGCTAGCCAGCCTGCCCCTCCACCTCCCCCCTGTATATATAGCTAGCCAGCCTGCCCCTCCACCTCCCCCCTGTATATATATATAGCAGCCCTGACCCCTCCACCTCCCCCTGTTTATAGTACCAGCCTGCCCCTCAACCTCCCCCCTGCTAACTATGCTCGCACAACCTGCCCCTCCACCCCCCTCCGCCTCCCCCCTTTAACTAGCTAGTCAGCCTGCCCTCATCCCCCCCCCTTATATATTAGCATAGCCAGCCTGCCCCTCTCCCCCCCCTTGTAAATAGCTACCACTGCCCCCCACCTCCCCCCTGTATTATAGTCTAGCCAGCTGCCCCTCCACCTCCCCCCTGTATATATGCTAGCCAGCCCTGCCCCCTCCACCTCCCCCCTGTATATAACTAGCCAGCCTGCCCTCACCCCCCTGTATATATAGCTAAGCTGCCCTAACCCCATGTATATATAGCTAGCCAGCCTGCCCCTCCCCCTGTATATAGCCGGTCCCCTTCCTGCTTGTGATTCCCGTGCGTCGGCAGTGCGTACACTGAGCCTGCGTGTGGAGGTGACGGGTTCTGTGTGCGTGGCCTGTGTACACACAGATGTCTGGAGGGAGAATGGCGAACACTGAGCACAGAAAACTTGTCTAATAATCAAGTACATAAGGAATGTCCAATCACAGAGCAGCTTGTACTTCTCCAGAGCAGAAGAACACATGAAAGCTGCGCTCTGATTGGTCGCTAGGGGGGGGGGGGAGGAGATACTTCTATTGCACAGCTGAGGGTCCAATGACCTAAACGTAAGTGTAAATCAGGGTCAGGATGGTACATGCAGCGTGTGTACGGTCCATATAATCAGGACGTGAGGCAAAACCTTCAGGTACAAGGGATTTGGTTTCCAATACACAATAACGTCATTAAAAACAGAAAATGGCCGATCACAAACAAAGACTGGAAACCAAAAACTTATCACTGGAAACCTGATGTCTGATCCAGGGGCCCGATCCCCCCCGCAATACGACCCCCTCACCGAACACAAACCAGACATCGGTAAAAACCCTAGGTAAACCTGAGTAATAAAACCTGAGGTAAAACCTGAGGTAAATCCTGAGGTAAATCCTGAGGTAAATCCTGAGGTAAATCCTGAGGTAAATCCTGAGGTAAATCCTGAGGTAAATCCTGAGGTAAAACCTGAGGTAAATCGTAACCCCCAATAATCAAACACAGTACAAGGGTGACTATAATGTGATCCTGCGCCCGCACATCCGCCACGTCTCGCGCCTCACAGTAAAACGCGAGTGGACAGAAGTTTTGGTTTTTTTTCAACACAAAAGACAAAAATGGAGGAATCGCATTTGCACATCAGTGAATGGCGGAGGCTCCATGTAAACAAACAAAGCAGGTGTGAGGAGAATGGAGGTCAGGCTGACAGGCCGGCCCCGCTCTTTGTTCCCATTATTATGGAGTACAGGGTGTCCCGGGGTGCGGGGGCATCTGCTCCAGGCCGCTGCCTGACAGCCATCAATCAGGACCGCAGAGCTTACACTCCTCACACCACAAACGTACCCAGCACCCCGACTGCTGCCGAAAGCCGACTGCTGCGGGGGTGAACGCAATTAATAATAATTATATAAGCGAAGATTTACAAATTACAATATGATCAGGATTTTTTTCCTTAATTTTTTTGTTGTAAACCCCCCCCCCCACACACACACACACACTCCTCGTATCCAAATCAACTACTGAAATGAGACCCAAAATTTAAGCACACAGTCCCCAGATATACATTCTGCCGCCTAAAGTAGATTCACCCACTTCCCGAACGGCTTTTCCGTTCCCCAATGCTTTATACTGCAGCGACGCCACTCAGATCATGGAGAACCAAAGAGTCTTATCAATACAAAATAAGAATTATGGGGTCACATCCAATTTATATCATCGAGGTGGGGGGGGGGGCACAATGTGTAGAATAAATGTATAGGTTGGCGCAAGAAACACAAGGAAAATTAAGATTATAAGGTGAAGTAGAACAAAGAGGGGGTGGGGGTTCAGAGGTGCCCATACAGGGTGACAAATACTTAGGATGCCAGAAATTCTATAGGGTGAAGCATCAGCGAGGACAGCTTGCGGGTCACCTGCACATTACAGCGCCGTACCCAAGGAGACCATGGCGATCCGGCACGTAGAGGCTAACCCCAATAATGTATAGAGTGCAGGAGGACACTATATATATATTGTTACATATACATCTTATACACAGGCCCAGGAGAAATTCCTTCCAATAAAGACATTACAGGGGAATGCGGAGGAGCTGCGTCCTTTGTAGCATCCATTGTGCCATCACCAAACCCTCCCCCTCGCCAGTAATCCCCCTGAAGGCCTTAATCAGTTATGCAAATACTGCCCTTCCCCACCCCCCACCCCATGCATCTGCTCAGGGTCCTCACAGCCCAACCACAGGGCCTTAACCCCTGAACTGCTGCACTGAGAAAATCCTTAAAAAGAGAGGAGACAAGACAAGAAACAAAGCCCAGGCCTGAGCCCCTCTCGCTGCCTCCTATATATAACCCTAAAGAAAATATACATGACCCGGGTATGTCCGGAGGGAAGCCTCCGCAGCGGGACAGGCAACGCTCACGTGTAGGTTATAAAAATATCACATCAGGTTCTATCCCTGCATACAAGCGCCGGGGTTCTGGCTGCACCCCGTTATATGGGACCATGTATTAGGAAGAGTGGTGCAACTGCTTACAGGCAATCGCTTCAAGGCACAAAACTAAGTATAAAAGATTGTAACCTGACGTGCAACAGCAACAATGTGACAATCTATTCAAACGGAAACTTACAATCCCATACAAATTGTAGCGCCCATCCCATACACATATGTAAAAGGAAGCCTGCGGACCCACGGAGCAGAGAATTGTAGCAGCGTATAGTTATTATTATAAGCAGGGTCTCGCTTGGACCATACGGATGACGTCCTAATACGGTATATACACCACCCCTATAAAAGCTCTAGTCATGACACCGATTGATTCTATGGCCATATGCTGCAAAATCGGATCAAATATCAAGACCAATTGTGACGGATCCAAAATCCTTAATTATAGCCTATATGTCTGCAACTGCTAAAAAAGACCCCACAATATATAAAGTGCCCAGAAGATGATTACCAGTGCCCCCGTCCCTGCCGCCTCTCACATGATACAAGGAGCAGCTCCAGCAGACTGGACGTCATCCATGACCCCTGACCAGTGCCCCCAGTACAACCCCTCCAGCAGCTTGTGATGGGGGATAACAATCGCCTGGGTCACTGGGGTCATCTCCAGCTCCCATGATCTATCAGAGCGTCACCATATATAAATCTCTGCATCCATTATACGTGTGTGACCCCAGATTCCTCTCGCTTTCTTTACCCAACAGATGGTGCAGACATCCAGGAGGGACAGCGGTGCAAGAGACAGATCTATGGCCGAGGAGACAACGTCCCAAGCAGCCAGCGACCACGGACTGACCTTGTAGGGTCCCCTGTGCCCCCCGCCATATGCTCAGTGACCCGGCTGCAGGGCCTGCTCACACCTATGCACCGTATAGCAGCAGGAGGTACACACTACCCCTCACCTATGCACCGTATAGCAGCAGGAGGTACACACTACCCCTCACCTATGCACCATATAGCAGCAGGAGGTACGCACTACCCCACACCTATGCACCGTATAGCAGCAGGAGGTACACACTACCCCACACCTATGCACC
This sequence comes from Engystomops pustulosus, assembly GCA_019512145.1. Taxonomy (NCBI): domain Eukaryota; kingdom Metazoa; phylum Chordata; class Amphibia; order Anura; family Leptodactylidae; genus Engystomops; species Engystomops pustulosus. The sequence continues at coordinate 51,888 of WNYA01001061.1, forward strand.
GTATAGCAGCAGGAGGTACTCTCCTAGCTATGACCCTGTATGTAGAGTATGAGAACCTCAAGGTAAATACAAAGTGTTCTAATACACAGGCAACTTATAGCCCCAGCAATCACCAAGACATAAAGCCCATCAGAACATCACAGCAAAGCACCAGCGTGATCCGTAATCTGTCCAGCACTCAGCAGGTACCAGAGGACGCAGTGCGAGGCCTCCACGCTCTGTACACGACACCTGATCATCATGTACAAGCGCCTGACCGGTAGTGGCGCGAGTGGTGCAGCACAGTGTAGGGTATAACCCCCGAGAATGAGTCCCATTCCTGATTATGGATTATAGGTTGTGGTTGTACTTCCTGCTCCTCCGGCTTCGTGTTCTCCGAGTATAGTGCAGGACACCCCTTTTTGTGAACCTGGGGATCGCTCATGTTTGGACTGTAATGCATGTTAAACATAGGGAAATCCCTGCGGCTTTCTCATGTCTATGGGAACACCAGGTGCTGGATTACATTATAAAGCGCTCTTAGACACATGCTGCTGCACGGGAGCTGTAAACACTAACGGGAGTGTGGCGTGGTCGTTCTCTGCACCGAGATTTTGTATTGGGCTTTTCCCTCATTGATGATCCTTGTGTGAATGTGTTTCTGTGTCCGGATACTGACTCTACCTCCGTTCTCCCCCAGTGTATTTTGGACCTGTACTGTGCAGCGCCGGAGCGCAGAGACACCTGTGAATTCAAGTGAAGCTAAAGCGCTTCCACGACTAGTAGTGATTCGGATATGAGTTTACTGTGTAAGAATAAATGAAGGCTTATCCTGCACGGAGATCACGTGACGTGTACTGATGATCAGGTGTCGTGTACACGGCGTGGATCTGCAGCTGAGGGCTCGCACGGTCTTCTCTCGTCCTCCGGTACCTCTGAGGCTGGAAGATTACGGATCAGTGACTTGTACATGATGATAAGGTGTCGTGTACATAGCGTGGAGGCCTCGCACTGCGTCCTCTGGTACGGAGTGAGTGGACAGATTACGGATCACGTGACTTGTACATGATGATCAGGTGTCGTGTACATGGCGCGGAGGCCTCACTGCGTCCTCTGGTACCGCTAAGTGCTGGACAGATTACGGATCACGTGACTTGTACATGATGATCAGGTGTCGTGTACATGGCGTGGATCTGCCGTGGAGGCTAGCATGCGTCCTCGTACTGCTGAGTGCTGGACAGATTACGGATAAGTGACTTGTACATGATGACAGGTGTTGTAAATAGGTGGAGGCCTCAGCACTGCGTCTTCTCTGCGTCTTGGTACTGCTGATGTGCTGACGGATTACGATCAGTGACTTGTACATGATGATCAGGTGTCGTGTACATGCGTGGAGGCCTCGCACTGCGTCCTCCGGTACCTGCTGAGTGTGGACAGATATACGGATAGTGACTTGTACTGATGATCAGGTGTGTGTACATAGCGTGGAGGCCTCGCACTGCGTCTTCTCTGCGTCCTCTGGTACCTGCTGAGTGCTGGACGGATTACGGATCAGTGACTTGTACATGATGATCAGGTGTGTGTGTACATAGCGTGGAGGCCTCGCACTGCGTCCTCTGGTACCTGCGAGTGCTGGACAGATTACGGATCACGTGACGTTGTACATGATGATCAGGTGTCGGTACAGTGGCGTGGAAGGCCTCGCACATGCGTCCTCTGGTACTGCTGAGTGCGGACAGATTACGGATCACGTGACTTGTACATGATGATCAGGTGTACGTGTACTAGCGTGGAGGCCTCGCAACTGCGTCCTCTGGTACCTGCTGAGTGCTGGACAGATTAAGGATCACGTGACTTGTACATGATGATCAGGTGTGTGTTACATGGCGTGACTCGCAGCGTGGAGGCCTCGCACTGCGTCCTCTGGTACCGCGTGAGTGCCTGGACAGATTACGGATCACGTGGCTTGTACATGATGATCAGGTGTCGTGTACACGGTGGAGGCCTGCACTGGTTCCTCTGGTACCTGCTGAGTGCTGGACAGATACGGATCACGTGAGTGTACAGTGTGATCAGTGTCGTGTTACATGGCGTGGAGGCTCGCACTCGGTCTCTGGTACCTGCTGGGTGCTGGACAGATTACGGATCACGTGGTGCTTGCTGTGATGTTCTGATGGGCTTTATAGTCTTGTGATTGCTGGGGCTACCTTGAGGTCTCATACTCTACATACAGGGTCATAGCTAGGAGAGGGTGGGCCCCGTAGCAGACTCTGAATGGGCCCCCTCTCCAGGGAGTCCTTTATCCCAGAGGGGATGAGGGCACATATCTGTCTAGTAACCGCAGACCACACACGGAGGAGACGACAGCAGGAAGTTGGTTTTTCTTATCTAGTTCGGCTCTTGTACTGTAGATGTCAGTGGTATACAGATTGTGCTGCACATGTACATAAAAGTATATAACGGTGCACATCCTCCATCTTTAGTGTGTCCGGTTAGATGCCGGGGCCCCCGACACTGAGGGCCTCAAGCAGCCGCATTGGCAGCTACTGCTTTAGGTGTGACCCGCATCCGATCATCAATCGTTTCCTAAGTAGGAGAACGGTCTCTGTGGTTTTGCCGTCTTGTGTTGATGGTTTCGTTATTGCTGTTAGGATTGGCTAATTGGAAAGAAACGTTTCGATGGACATTGCCAAAACCTTTATCGATGATCTGACAGACGACGGTAGTGTGTGTGAGGTGTTGGGTCCTTACGGAGACGCTGCCAAGAAGGCGCTGTGGGTGTTGTGGAGACTTAGAGCATTGATGCTCCACCAGGGCATTTGGGAAAATAGCAAATGGTTTCAGGGTGGGATAAGGAAAACTCCTGCCTCCTCCAGTATCTGTAAAGCGCCTTTAGAAAGTAATGACTGATGGGGGAAGGCGAGAGCGCAACAAAATCCTGACTACAGCTTCTGCGCTTATGATAGTCTGTACCAAACGACACATGATCTTCCTAGAAACCGATTTGCACTCGTTTCAGGCACGTTATTGTGGGAGGGAATAAAAGTGTACAGAACTCTTAAGACCCGGACCGAGCAAGTGAAAATGGCGCATGTCAGCGGCCAATAGCGGCGCGTCTGTAACACGTTACATGTGGACGGGGAAGGAGATTCCTGAGATTCCGTGGTTATCTCCAGTACAGGGGTCATGTGATCTACATATGGCTTCAGCGGGGCCCGCTGTGTGACCTCTGGGGGGTCAGGGTCAGACTCCCGCCTACACGGCCGTTCCCTGTGGGTGGCCAAGCCAAACATATTATATTGTTATACAGTTCTGGGCTGTAACTGCAGATTTTTAGAATTTGTTTCTTTTCGGACTTATGTCTTAAATATAATTATCTATGGAATCGGCTCATGCGGAGTATTTGTTGCAGTAATGGGTCAGGTTCTGGTCGGGATCTGGAGAGGTTTTTTTTTTTTTAAGTTATTTTTTTTCCAATTACAAGAAAAATTCTCAAAAACAATGAATAAATGAACAAACTCTCGCTCAGTGCTCGGTCCTGGGTTCATAAATTAGTAAGACCATTGGTGTGATGAAGCCTGGTCCTGCGGGTCTGTCAGGAGGTAGAACGTTTTTAATATTTAAAGTGTTTTTGGGATTTGACAATGAAATATTAATTGGGTGAAAACAGGAGATTTATGAAAACTGGAACAAAATCAGAGTTTTCCCATAGTAACCAATCACAGCGTGGCTTTCATTATTTCAGGGGGAATTCACATACAAGCTGCGCTGTGATTGGTTGCTGGTGGGCAGCGGACTGTTAAACTGGTTTATTACCCATAAGCTACAATCACGGTGCAGCTTTCATGTGTGTTCTGCTCTGTAAAATGAAAGCTGTTCTGTGATTGTAGCTTGGGGAACACAAATGGTTCCTATAATCTGTGATCGTTGTGACCCCATTTGACATAAAACTTGGACATTGTTTTGAATTTTTTGGTAGACTTTTTGTGGAAAGGGATCCAAATGTAGAGCATAGCTTCGTTTTCGCTTGAAGTGCAGGAAGTCTTCAGTATCGGGTCGATCCACACCCGATGGTAGTTATACGAGAAATCGCGTCTCTGGACCTGGGAGGGACAGAGGGTTCTCATGTCCTGGTACGTTAATAGGGTTTGCATGTTTTGCTCCGTTGATGTTGACGCATGAAATGATCTTCCAGGGTGAGATGACATTCAGGTCGATGAGTCAACGCTTAGTCACCGTCAGGCGACCAAAAAAAAAATCCCAATAATTCTCATTGTGGCCGAACGCAGAGCATGTACGCCAGATGAATCGAGCGTCGTGGGCTCGGGAAGATGGCGGCTGTGACGTAACTGCTCAGGAGGATGCGTAGAGGGACGCGGCCGCCCTTCGTCACATCCCGGGTTGCGCTGCAACATCCTGCAGGGTGACTACTCGGGAGGTTGGAGTACTGTTACTATGGTGTGATGCCTAGAGTAAATTGTAGACTTTGTGCCCGATGTAGGGGCATATGTTACCGTAGTACATCAGTCCGGGGGACCCTGGCCATGATAGCGCTAACGTGATATTCTGCAGATTTCAGACCCGCAGAGCGGAGGATTTTGGGTTGAGGGTGTTTATTCATCGTTTGCCCGCAAGTAGATAGATAGATCTATAGGAGTATATAGTTATAGATAGATTCTATAGGAGTATATAGATTATTGCCCTTCTCTTCGGTGTTTTACGGTGAGCAAGGTAGTGTAGCCCCCCAGGCCCGGGTTGGATGTGCGTGTATCCACCCCCTCGCAGGCTCATAAAAACCTCCGTTATCTTGTTTATTGTTCTGGTCAGAGAAGAACAAAAGGGAACACAAAGCTTTCATTGCAATACTGTGGTTCCAGGGAACAATAAAAGCCTTTTAATGGGAGGGTAACGTGGCGGCACTAATCAGGGAAGCCGGATGGGACACTCATAGCCCAGTAACAAGGGGGCCCCTCACCGCCTGATAATTACTCAGCCCTGAGCGCCTCTAGGGATCCCGACTCCTAGAGTGACACCCTGACCCGGAATCACAATGGTAGCATGTACCGCCCATCCCGCCTCCCCAGGAGGTGCTCAGGTCTTATCTCTGTTTGCAGCTATGGGGATTGCGCGACCTGCACAGGTGTCCTGTGGAGGCAGATTGGATTTAAGCCTGCCCTCCTGTACATTGCGCGGTTCTTACTGGGAGGGGTGACGACTGTGCTCCAGATAGTATATACCATGATACGATGGAAAGACGGACGTTCCTCATGGGGGTCATGAATTTCGCTGCTTTGCTTATTCTCAGTAAGTGTGGTGATCCATTGTATACGTGGTTTATTGTAATACCATCCCCTCCATATAGAAGACCACGGAAGATCGCATGTGATGGCGGCCATGGCGCTCGGGTACGTCGCGCCGTGCGTGGATACACTTTTCATGCACCATCATGTAGGTTGACCTATAAGGCACAAAGTAAACTCAAGGTGTTGGTGCGTGAGATTATCGTGCTCTCATGCAATCCTTGGTATAAATCAAAGCGTCCAGTTCCACAAAAACGCCTCCAGCGACATTTACATTTTTCTATTTTTTGGCGCCGCCCGCGATAGTTGCATCGGAACTAATGATGAGACAAGACTTGGCTAAATAATAGGTCGTGCCTATTGAGCTCCTGAACGCTGCAGCAAATAGAAAAGCCATCTTGCCTGCTTGTACCGGAAAGGAGCAGATCGTCTGAGTACAAAGCAGAGACAGTCTCCTCCAAGGACTCTATTAGTCAGCTGTTCAGGGGGGGAAGGTAATGATTTTCTAGGTCCGCAGCAACCAAAGAAATAGTGACAATGGTCATTTTATATACTCTTTGTTACAACAATGAAGTTACTGGTACCAGTCAGTCGGGACAAGCATGTGAGTAAACCTCTTCAAATGGCCAGGAAATATCTGTATAATGGCAGGACGACCCGGAAGGAGACAAGGTGCGATTCATGTATTACTGTTTGGATATTGTGTAATGTGTGCGGCCATCGCTTCGCGGAGGCCCCTGGGATGTGCAGGGCGTGGGTGTGCGCATTCCTCGGACATGTGACCCTGTGATGAGCAAGTGTTCGATCGCAGGATACGATACTGGCGTCAGGGGTCTCCGGGTTTATCCACAGTTTAGAATAACAAGGTGGTTGTCCCCGCTGGGAGCGCAGACCCAGTAAACCAATCCCGCGTGCTGCGGGGCGAAGTCTGCAAAATGAGAAAATAATAGAGTGTTTGCTTTATACAAATTTTTACTACAGGAAGATTACGGTTTTTGGTGATCTTGGGTGCTTCTAAAAAGGTTCTGCCCACACACACCCGCAGACAGGTTCTTATGTGACTCTCCAATAGACTGCACACTCGGTTCAGAGCCCACAGGGCTTCTAAATCTATGTCGCTCTTAGTTGGGTTGTTAAAGGGTTGTTGCGATGGGCCTGTAGTTCCAATATCTGATCATGATATGACAGTGAATATGACCAGTAATGAAATGACTGCCCGACCTCCAAAAGTCTTATAGAGCGATTAGGAGTATAAACAAAAAACGATTTCAAAAACCTGCGCCAGTGCCATAATGTTTGGTGGAAGGTCCTGATATGGGTGATGGGAGGAGAGTGGCTGCATAGAGTGTGAGAGTGAAGGTAGGACAAAGGTGGGATGACATTCTTTGTGTCTGAGGAGATTAAAATTGACCGCCTCCCCCCCACCGCCTGCATCTGGAGGGATGAGAAACAATCCCGAGATTAGGGGTAGAGGCTCCGAACTTCCCATCTCCGTCCGCTGACGGCAGTTCCTAAGTGATCTATAGTTCTCCGAAGCCCCATCCTAAGACACCGTTGCGATCCAAATTTAGTAAAAGGTAAAGGAACCAGTCACCAGATTTTTACACCTTTAAATTAGTATCCCCCCCTAGTTGGTATGTGAAATTGTCCTTTCAGCAGTTTCCTTATGTGAAATTACACTGTTGCTTATAAAAATTCTCCTTCACGAGAGAGTCATATTTACCTGCGATGAGACAAGTTTAGAGGCTGAGGGAGATGGTACTCAGTGTTCTATAGGTAAGGAACGGAATTTGGGGGCATCTTCACTTAGCCACCATGCAGTATCCAATCTTGATCTTCCGGTCAAATAGGAATCTTCTGTCGAGTTGTCACATGACTTTGTGGAGATATTCTTTTCATAAGAAGTTATAGAAAGGGCTTTCCCCTAGCTGACGGTGCCTGATTGAATGGAGTCATATCTGCTGACATAGTTTACCCTGTTGTGCACCCCCTTGGCTGGGAGATGTTCTGATGGATGTCTGTAGGGTCCGTCGATGCCGCGTCCTTTCATCGCGTTATGCTCCTAGCATCTGACTGTACGTGTTTCCAGTCATTAGAGGGATATTCCAGGATTGTGAATATTTGATCACCCATCCGGGGTGAAGAGAACCGCAGCGTTCAGATCAGCGTCAGGAAGCTCAAACAGCTGATCAGGGGGGTCGACACCTGATATCCATCCTAGGACCCCCATATAGGATGGGGCGGACACTGGGAATATCCACATGCCTGATCTCTGTATCTCTTTGTCATTATGGCGTCATCCTCAGGACAGCCTTCTTCCCTCTGTGTAACATGCATCCTCAGCCAGGTAGTTCCTGCAGGACCCAGTATTTCTCACGACGTGTGAGCGGTGTGGTCATGAGACGTTCGGGAGAGCCGCCAGACGTGGCCAGGGCCGTGCTCTCCGGACCATCTGCCTCCCTCTCATGGAAAGGACAATGGAGAGGGAGGTGGGCGCTCGCCTACAGTCAATGAGTCAGGCGGCAGGGGGAAAAGGCTGCTAATTTCAGGGTATAGGACGAATCTGAAAAAATCGGTCCTGAGTATCCAATGTAACAAGGAGGCAAAATTTCACCCAAAATCCGTTATGAAAATACTCAGCTACTTATATGGTGCATAGGTGTGGGTAGTGTGTACATCCTGCTACTATATGGTGCAAGGGTGGTAGTGTTACCTCTGCTGCTATATGGTGCTAGTGTGGGGAGTGTGTACTCTGCGCTATATGGTGAAAGTGTGGGGATGTGTACTCCTGCTGCTATATGGTGCATAGGTGTGGGGTAGTGTGTACGTCTGCTATATGGTGCATAGGGTGGGTAGTGTGTACTCCTGCGGCTATATGGTGCATAGGTGTGGGGTTAGTGTACTCTGCGCTATCTGGGCATAGTGTGGGTGTGTGTACCTAGCTATATATGGTGCATAGGTGTGGGGTAGTGTGTACTCTGCTGAATATGGGTGATAGGTGTGGGGTAGTGTGTCCTCCTGCTGCTAATGGTGCATAGGTGTGGGGTAGTGTTGTACTCCTTGCGCATATGGTGCATAGGTGTGGGGTAGTGGTACACTCCTGCTGCTATATGGTGCAAGGGTGTGGGGGTAGTGTGACCTCCTGCCTATATGGGTGCATAGGTGTGGGGTAGGTGTACTCCGCTTGATATATGGTGCATAGGGTGGGGGTAGTGTGTACTCCTGCTGCTATTGGGCATAGGTGTGGGGTGTAGTGTGTGTACCTCCGCTGCTATATGGTGCATAGGTGTGGGGTGAGGTGTACCTCTGCGCTATATGGTTGCAAGGTGTGGGTAGGTGGTACTCCTGCTGACTATATGGTGCATAGGTGTGGGGTTAGGTGTACCTCCTGCTGCTATATGGTGCATAGTGTGGGGTGGTAGGTGTGTACTCATGCTGCTATATGGTGCATAGGTGTGGGGTAGAGTGTTGTACCTCCTGCTGCTATATGGTGCATAGGTGGGGGGAGTGGTATACCTGCTGCTATATGGTGCATAGGTGGGGGAGTGTGTACTCTGCTGCATATGGTGCATGGTGTGGGGGTAGCGTGTACCCATCTGCTGCTATATGGTGCATAGGTGTGGGTAGCGTGTACCTCCTGCGCTATATGGTGCATAGGTGTGGGGGTAGGTGTTACCCTCGCTGATTATGGTGCATAGGTGTGGGGTAGGTACTGTAACTCCTGCTGCTATATGTGCATAGGGTGGCGTGCGTGTACCTCTGCTGCTATAGGTGCATAGTGTGGTGGTAGTGGTACCTCCTGTGTATATGGTGCATAGGTTGGGGGTAGATGTACCTCTGCCGATATATGGTGCATAGGTGGGGGGTTAGTCGTTGTACCGCGTGCTGCTATATGGGCATAGGTGTGGGGTGTAGTGGTACTCTTGCTGCTATATGGTGCATAGGTGGGGTAGTGGTGTACCGCCTGCGCTTAGATGGGCATAGGTGTGGGGGGTAGTGTGTACTCCTTGCGCTATGCGGTGCGGGGTGGGGTAGTGGTACCTCCTGCTGCATATGTGATAGGTGTGGGGTAGTGTGTACTCCTGTGCTATATGGCATAGGTGTGGGGTCAGGTGTAGTGTGTACCTCCTGGCTATACGGTGATAGTGTGTGGGGGTATGATGAGTACCGCCTGGCGATAGGTGCTAGGCGGGGGGTAGGTTTGTACTTCCTGCGCTATATGGTGAATAGTGTGGGTGGAGGGTAGTGTGGCCCTCATCCCCTCTGGGATAAAAGGACTTCCCTGGAGAGGGGGGCCCCATTCAGAAGTCTGCTACGGGGCCCAGCCTCTCCTAGCTATGACCCTGTATGTAGAGTATGAGAACCTCAAGGTACTCTCCTAGCTATGACCCTGTATGTAGAGTATGAGAACCTCAAGGTAGCCCCAGCAATCACCAAGACATAAAGCCCATCAGAACATCACAGCAAAGCACCAGCGTGATCCGTAATCTGTCCAGCACCCAGCAGGTACCAGAGGACGCAGTGCGAGGCCTCCACGCCATGTACACGACACCTGATCATCATGTACAAGTCACGTGATCCGTAATCTGTCCAGCACTCAGCAGGTACCAGAGGACGCAGTGCGAGGCCTCCACGCTGTGTACACGACACCTGATCATCATGTACAAGCCACGTGATCCGTAATCTGTCCAGCACTCAGCAGGTACCAGAGGACGCAGTGCGAGGCCTCCACGCTGCAGATCCACGCCATGTACACGACACCTGATCATCATGTACAAGATAATACCCCATCGGCCCCCTGTGTATAGTACCCCCTGCCCTGTGTATGTATACCCCTGCCCTGTGTATAATACCCCCTGCCCTGTGTATAACACCCCCCTGCCCCCTGTGTATAGTACCCCCTGCCCCCTGTGTATTATAGTAACCCCATGCCCTGGTATAATACCCCGTTACTGTATAATACCACCTTTGCTGTTGCCTTTGTGTTACAGTACCCTTGCGTGATTAGTATATAAACCCCCTGTGTACTGGGTATAGTACCCCCTGCACTGGTAAATACCCCCTGCACCCGCTGTTGCCTGTGTATAAAAACCCACGCCATGGGTATAATACCCCTCTCTTTTGCCTGTGTATAACACCCCCATGCCCTGTGTATAACCAACCCCTTGGCCCTGTGAGAACCAACCCCCCTTTGGCCCTGTGTATTAACACCCCTGCCCTGTGTATTACACCCCCTCCTGTGTATTAAACCCCTTGCACGTGTATTAATACACCCTGCCTTTGTATACACACCCCCTTGCCCCTGTGTTTATAGTACCCCTGCCTGTGTATACTACCCCTTTGTACTGTGTTATAACACCCTGCCCCCCTGTGTGTTAGTACCCCCTGCCCGGTGTATAAGTACCCCTATTGTATGTGTAAACCACCCCATGCCCTGTGGATAATACCCACCTGCCTGGTATATACCCCATTCTGCCTTCTTGCCCTTGTGTTATAACACCCCTGCCCTGTGTATAATACCCCTTGTACTGGGTAATACCCCCCTGCCCTGGTATCACACCCCCTGTAATTGTATAGTACCCCCCTGCCCTGTTGTTGATAACACCCCCTGCCCTGTGTATAACACCCCCCCTGTACTGTGTATAATACCCTTGCCCTGTGTTATAGTACCCATTGCCCTGTTGAGAATACCCCCTGCCCCCTTGGTATAATAAACCCCTGTACTGTGGTTTTATAACACCCCTGCCATGGTTGATCGACCCCTGCCTGTGTATAGTACCCCCTGCCCTGTGTATAACACCCCCTTCCACCCATTTGCCCCTGTGTATAGTACCCCATGTGTATAATACCCCCTGCCCCCTGTGTTATAATTACCCCCTGTACATGGTATAAAACCCCCTGCCCTGTGTATAGTACCCCCATCCTGTGTTAATACCCCCTGCCCCATTGTGTATTAGTACCCCCTGCCCTGTGTATAATACCCCCTGCCCTGTGTATAATACCCCTGTACTGTGATAACACCCCCTGCCCTGTGTATACACCCATTCTGCCCCCCTGTGTATAGTACCCCCTGCCCCCTGTGTATAGTAACCCCTGCCCTGTGTATAATACCCCCTGTACTGTGTATAATTACCCCCTGCTTTGTGTACAGTACCCCCTGCCCTGTGTATAATACCCCTTGTACTGTGTATAGTACCCCCCCTGCCTGGTATAATACTCCCCTTGCCCTGGTAGAATTCCCAGCCCTGTGTATAACACCCCCTGCCCTGTGTATATAACCCCCTGTACTGTGTATAATACCCCCTGCCCTGTGTATAATAAACACCCCCCTGCCCCTGCTGGGTTATAAACACCCCCTCTGCACGTTGTATACACCCCATTGCCTGTGGTTCTGTGTATAATACCCCCCTGCCCTGTGTATAACACCCCCTGCCCCCTGTGATAGTACCCCCCCCTTGCCCTGGTGATAATACCCAGGTAATGTTTGTTTTTCTAACACACCCTGGCCCCATTGTGTATAGTACCCCGCCCTGTGTATAATACCCCTTTGTAATGTTGTATAACACCCCCTTGCCCCCTGTGTATAGACCCCCCTTTTGCCCTGTGTATAATACCCCTTGCCAGTGTGATAACCACCCCCTTCTGCCTGTGTTATAAACCCTTGTACGTGTATAATACCCCCTTGGCCATGTGTTATAACACCCCCTTGTACGGGGATAGTACCCACCTTTTCTGCCCTGTGTATAACACCCCCTGCCCTGTGGATAACACCCCTTGTACTGTGTATAGTACCCCCTGCCCTCTGTATAGTACCCCCTGTACTGTGTATAGTTACCCCCTGCCCTGTGTATAATACCCCCTTGCCCCCTGTGTGATAATACCCCTGTACTGTTGTATAACACCCACATGCCCTGGGTTAAGTACCCCCTTGCCGTGTATAGTACCCCCTGCCCTGTGTATAACACCCCCTTTGCCCCCTGTGTATAGTACCACTGTGTATAATACCCCCTGCCCCCGTGTATAATACCCCCTGTCATGTGTATAACACCCCCTGCCCTGTGTTAGTACCCCCATCCTGTGGATTAAATACCCCCTTGCCCCTGTGGTTATAGTACCCCTGCCTGTGTATAATACCCCCTTTTGTCTGTGTATAACACCCTGCCTGTGTTATAACACCCCTGCCCCTGTGTAGAGTACCCCTTGCCCAATGTGTATAGTACCCCTTTTGCCTGTGTATAAATACCCCTGTCCTGCGATAAACCCCCGCTTTGTGTACAGTACCACCTAGTTTTGAACCCTGTGTATAATACACCCTCCCGTGACTGTTATAGTAAACCCTATGCCATTGTGTTTATAATACCCCTACCTACTGCCCTCTGTTGTATAATACCCACCATGCCCTGTGTAAATACCCCTTGCCCTGTGGATAAACCACCGCCCTGTGTATAACACCCCCTGCCCTGTGTATAACACCCCCTGTGTATAGTACCCCCTGCCCTGTGTATAAGACCCCTTGCCCTGTGTATAATACCCCCTGACCTGTGTATAAAACACCCCCTGCCCTGTGTAAATTACCCTGTACTGTGTATAATACCCCCTGCCCTGTGTATAACACCCCCTGCCCCCATGACCTGTGTATAACACCCCCTGTACTGTGTATAAACACCCCCCCGCCCTGTGTATAACACCCCTGTTCTGTTTTAATTGTACTGTGTATAGATACCCCCTTTGCCTCGCTCGGATAGTACCCCCTGTACTGTGTATAGTACCCCCATCCCTGTGTATAATACCCCCTTTGATCCCCTGTGTTATAATACACGACCTGTACTGTGTATAACACCCCCTGCCCTGTGTATAGTACCCCCTGCCCTGTGTATAGTACCCCCTGCCCTGTTATACACCCCCTGGCCCCCTGTGTAAGTACCCCCTCGCATGTGTATAATACCCCCTGCCCCCTGTGTTATTAATACACCCGGTGTATCCTGTAATTGTTAATGTGTTTTATAAAAACCCCCCTGCCTGTGTAATAGTACCCCCATTCCATTGTGTATAATTACACCCTCATGCACCCCTGTGTTATGTACCCCCTTTGCTCTGTGTATAATACCCCCTGCCCTGTGTATAGTACCCCCTGTACTGTGTATAATACCCCCTGCTTTGTGTACAGTACCCCCTGCCCTGTGTATAATTACCCCATGTACTGTGTATAACACCCCCTGCCCTGTGTATAACCCCACATGTGCCCCCGTGTTGTGTCGTGTATAGTTACCCCCTGCCCCGTGTATGAACCACATTTGCCTTGATAATTCCCTTGTACTTGTATAACCACCCCTGCACCCTGTGTTATAATACCCTTGTAATGTGTATAGTACCACCTGCCCTGTGTATAACACCCATCTTTGCCCTGTGTATAATACAATGTAGTTTGTAATGGTATAAACCCCCTGCCCCCCTGTGTATATGCCCCCTTGCCAGTGTATAACACCGACTGCCCTGTGTATATAAACCGTTGTAATGTGGGATAAATAACACCTTTTATTCATGTCCGCTGTCGTTCTGCAAGGTGTATAACACCCATGTATGTGTTTTTATAATTACCTTGTACTGTGTATAATAACCCACATTCCTGCCCTGTGTATAACCACCCACTGCACCCTGTGTTTATAATACCCCTTTGCCCTGTGTATATTACCCCCCCTTTTGCCCTGTGTTTATAAACCCCCCTGCCCTTGTGTTTATAAACCCCTTTTGCGTGGGGTACTGGGTATAATACCCCCTCCTGCCATGTGTATAACACACCCCTGTACTGTGTATAATACCCCTCTGCCCTGTGTATAACACCCACCTTGTCTTGTGTACTGTGTATAGTACCCCCCCTTGGCCTGTGTTTATAACACACACGTTTTTTGTACTGTGTTATAGTACCCCCCCTGCCATGTGTATAATACCCCTGACATTGTATAGTACCCCTTGTACTGGTTATAGTACCCCTGGCACTGTGTATATACCCCTTGCCCTGGTGTATAGTACCACGTGTTTTTGTACTGTGTATAACAACCCCCTGCAATGTGTATAATAACCCCCTCTCTTGCCTGTGTATAAACACCCCATGACCCCCTGTGTATATAATAACACCATTGCACTTGTGTTTATAATCCCCCTGACCTGGGTATAACCACCCCTTGCCCCTGTGTATAGTAACCCCTGCCCTGTGTATAGTACCCCGCCAGTGTTATAGTCAACCCCTGTTGTACTGGATAACACCCCGTGTTACCTGTGTATATATTAATACCCCGCCATGTGTATAATATCCCCGGTTGTACTGTGTATAAGTACCCCCCTGTACTGTGTATATACCCCCGTACTGTGTATAGTTACACCTCATGCTGCCATTGTGTATAACACCCACTTGCCCCCTGTGCTATAGTAACCCACTGTTTACTGTGTATAACACCCCCTGTACTGTGTATAATACCCCCTGCCATGTGTATAATACCCCCTGCCCTTGTGTATACTACCCCCTGTACTGTGTATAGTACCCCCTGTCCTGTGATAGTACCCCCTGTCCTGTGTATAATACCCCTGCCCCTGTGTATAGACCCACTCGGAATGTGGAACACAAAGCCAATCGTACCACCTATTGCCCTGCCCTGTGTTATACTAACAAAAAAAAAAAAAAACAAACCCCAACAACCTGCTTGTTTTGTTTGGACTGTGTATAGTACCCCCTGTACTGTGTTTATAACACCCCTGTACTGTGTATAATACCCCCTGCCCTGTGTATAATACCCCCTGCCTGGTATAATAAACCTGTATTGTACTGTGTATTAGGAGTACCACCCTGTACGGTGTTTATAATACCCCCCTGTTGTATGTTATAGTACCCCCTGTACTGGGTATAATACCCCATGTCTGTGGTTTATAGTACACCTGCCATGTGTATCAAACCCATGCCACCGTGTTAAGTAACCCTTGTTATATGCCCAACGGGAGTGCATATCCCCCCCGCCAGGGCCTATTCTGAGGGAGGAAGCGGTGGAGAAAAGAGTGGCACAAAAAGCCTCCGGGAATCAGCAAGAAAAAAATGGGAGCCAACCCACCCACGAGAGCTCCAACTATGGGCCGGAGCTTTCGGGGGGAGGGCAGCGGAAGCCCCGCCACCTACAGGACACGTTCTCCCTCAACATACACACGGGCGCCGCATGCCCAGAGCAGACGGGGGGAGACCTGGGCCAGGCCCGGGATATACACAGCACGGACAGCGGGACATGGGGCCAGGCAGAGTGAGCACAAGCCCGGGACTGAGCACCTAGCGCCGCAGCCAGCACCACCAAGCGCCCGCCGGACACAGGGAACCTAGCTCCGCCCCGCACCGGGTGTCGCCCGGACGCCAACAAGTCATGTTCGCCAAGGGGAAAGATCCGACGTGACGTCAGACGGGCAGACCGGGAGAAGTAAGTGCGGCCTGCGGGGGCATTGTGCGGCCCCATGGGGTGATTGCACGGACCACCCCTGGCACCCCCAAACCTGCCCCCTAGTGTAATACCCACATGTGCGCCCCCCGGGGTGATGCACGGACCCCCGGGGTGACCCACCGGACCCCTAACCTGCCCCTAGTGTTATACCCCCTAACCTGCCCCTAGTGTTATACCCCCTAACCTGCCCATAGGTTATAAACCCTAACCTGCCCCTAGTGTTATACCCCCTAACCTGCCCCTAGTGTTATACCCCCTAACCTGCCCCTAGTGTTATACCCCCTAACCTGCCCCTAGTGTTATACCCCCTAACCTGCCCCTAGAGTGTTCTTACCCCCTCCTACCTGCCCTAGGGATACCCCTAACTGCCCCTAGTGTTATACCCGCTGTGCGCCCCCAGGGTGATGCATGGACCCCCTGGCACCCCCAAACCTGCCCCCTAGTGTAATGCCCCCTAGTGTTATACCCCTGCACCCCCTAACCTGCCCCCTAGTGTTATGCCCCTGCACCCCCTAACCTGCCCCCTAGTGTTATGCCCCTGCACCCCCTAACCTGCCCCCTAGTGTTATGCCCTTGCACCCCCTAACCTGCCCCCTAGTGTTATGCCCCGTGCCACCCCAACCGCCCCCTGTGTTATGACCCGCACCAACTAACCTGCCCCCCTGGTGTTAGCCCCTGCACCCCAGGATGCCCCTGGTGTAATGCCCAGCCACCCAGACCTGCCCCCTGGTGTAATGCCCCTGCACCCCAGACCTGCCCCCTGGTGTAATGCCCCTGCACCCCAGACCTGCCCCCTGGTGTAATGCCCCTGCACCCCAGACCTGCCCCCTGGTGTAATGCCCCTGCCCCAGACGGCCCCTGGTGTAAATGCCCTGCACCCAAACATGCCCCCTGGTGTTAATCCCTGCACCCCAAACCGGCCCCATTGGTGTTTGTAATGCCCCTGCACCCCAAACCCGCCCCCTGGGTATGGGCCCTGCACCCAAACCTGCCCCCTGGTGTAATGCCCCTGCACCCCAAACCTGCCCCCTGGTGTAATGCCCCTGCACCCCAAACCTGCCCCCTGGTGTAATGCCCCTGCACCCCAACCCCCCCTGGTTGTATGCCAGCACCCCAGAACTGCCCCCCTGGTGTAATCGCCCTGGCACCCCAGACCTGCCCATGGGTTATGCCCCTCACCCAGACCTGCCCCCCTGGTGTATGCCCCTGCACCCCATACCTGCCCCTGGGTTATTGCCCCCTGCACCCCAGACCTGCCCCCCCTGGGTTTGTTATGCCATGCACCCAAGACGCCCCCTGGTGTTATGCCCCTGCACCCAGACCTGCCCACTGGGGTTTATGCCCTGCACCCCAGACCTGCCCCCTGGTGTTATGCCCCTGCACCCCAGACCTGCCCCCTGGTGTTATGCCCCTGCACCCCAGACCTGCCCCCTGGTGTTATGCCCCTGCACCCCAGACCTGCCCCCTGGTGTTATGCCACCCATGCCCCCGACTGCCCACTGGTGTTAGCCCCTGCACCACAAAACCTGCCCCCTGGTGTTATGCCCTGCACCCCAGACCTGCCCCCTGGGTTATGCCCCTGCACCCCAGACCTGCCCCCTGGTGTTATGCCCCCTGAACCAAGACTGCCCCCTGCGTGTGTTATGCCCCCTGCACCCCAGGAATGCCCCCTGTTGTTAGGCACATGCACCCCAAGACTGACCCCTGGTGGTATGCCCCTGCACCCCAGACCTTGCCCCCCTGGTGTATGCACTGCCACCCAGACCTGCCCCCCTGCGTGTTATGCCCCTGCCCACCCCAGACTGCCACTGGTGTTATGCCCTCAACCCAGACCGCCTGGTGTTATGCCTGCACCCCAGACCTGCCCCCTGGTGTTATGCCCCTGCACCCCAGACCTGCCCCCTGGTGTATGTAATGCCCCTGCACCCCAGACCTGCCCCCTGGTGTAATGCCCCTCGCCCCCCAGTGACCTGCACATGCGTGTAATGGCCCTGCACCCCAGACCCCTGCCCCCTGTTGTAATGCCCTGCACCCAGAACCCTGCGCCCCGTGTAATGCCCCTGAACCCCAGACCTGCCCCTGGTGTAATGCCCCCTGCCACCCCAGAACCTGCCCCCTGGGTAATGCCCCTGCACCCCCAGACCTCCCCGGTGTAATGCCCCTGACACCCCAGACCTGCCCCTGGTGTAGTAATGCACATGCAACACCAGGACCTGCACACATGGTGTAATGACACTGCACCCCCGACATGAACATGTTTTGTTGTAATGCCCCTGCACCCCAAAACCTGCCCCCGGTTTGGTAATGCACCCTGCACCCCAAACCTGCCCCCTGGTGTATACCACTGTGTTGCACAGAGGGAACCCGGACGCCCGGCACCCTCCAAAAACCTGCCCTTAGTGTTATACCCCTACCACCCCAAACCTGCCCCTAGTGTTATAACCCACTGTGGGCTATTAGGGGATGAATGGGCCACGGGGTGGAACCGGCTGGACCAACCCCAGTGTTATACCAGGGTCACACCAAACCTTGCCCCTAGTTTATACCCACTGGGTGCCCCCCAGGGTGATGAACGGACCCCCAGGGGAGAACCGCCGGACCCAAACCTTCCCCCCTAGTGTTATACCACACTGGTGCTCTCGCTGGGGATTGCAATGGGCCCCGGGGTGGACTGCTGGACCCAAACAACAGGGTTATTCCCGGTCCCACCAAAACCTGCCCCTAGTGTTATACCCACTGTGGCCCACAGGGTGATGAACGGACCCCCGGGCTTGCCCGCCGGGACTAAACCTGACCCTAATGTATTACCCCGGCACCCCCTAAATCTGCAATGCTGTGTGTTTCCTCTATTCTAACCCCCCGTTTTCCCTCCAGTTTCGCAGCCTCTACCTTGTTACTTTTGTCTTTTTCGAGTCTCCCTAGCTCCTACTGTTAACCGGCACCCCCCTCCTAACATGCCACTAACTGTTATTACACCTGCCCCCTTAGTGTATAAACCGGCCCACCAAACCTGCCCATGGTGTGATACCCTCTGTGTGCCCCCGGGGACCCGCGGACCCAAACCTGACCCTATTGTGTTGTTATCAAACGGCCCCCCCGAAACTGCCCCCTGTGTTAACCCACTGCGTGCCCCACGAGGTGGACCCGCCCAGTGAACCAAAACAGACCCATAGGGTAACCCCAGCCCCCCAACATGACGTAGTGTTCATACCCACTGTGGGACCCCGGGGTGATGCACTGACCCGGATGTACTGCGCGGACCCCAACCTGCCTCAGGTGATACCCACGTGGGGCCCGGGTGACCGGCTGGACCCCAGACCAACCCTAGTTTATACAACGGGTCCCACCAAACCTGGCCCTAGGGTTCATTTATACCCACTGTGTGCCCGCGGGGTGATGCACGGACCTCTGGCACCCCCTAACCTGCCCCCTAGTGTTAGACCCGGCACCCCTGAACCTGCCCCTAGTGTTAGACACCGGGGCCCCCTTACCGACCCCTATGTAGACCCGGCACCCCTTAACCTGCCCCCCTCAAGTGTTAGACCCCAGCACCCTTAACCGCCCCCTAGTGTAGACCCCGGCGCACCCCTTAACCTGCCCCTCGTGTTAAGACCCGGCCACCCCTTAACCTGCCCCTATGTTAGGACCCCGGCAACCCCTTAACCTGCCCCTAGGAAGTGTTAGGACCCCGGCACCTTAACCGCCCCCTAGTGTTAGACCCCGGCACCCCTTAACCTGCCCCCTAGTGTTAGACCCCGGCACCCCTTAACCTGCCCCCTAGTGTTAGACCCCGGCACCCCTTAACCTGCCCCCTAGTGTTAGACCCCGGCACCCCTTTAACATGCCCCCTAGGAGTGTTAGAACCCGGCACCCCTAACTGCCCCCTCCTAGTGTTAGACCCGGACACCCCTTAACTGCCCCTAGTGTGAGCCCCGGCACACCTTAACCTGCCCCCCCTAGTGTAGACCCCGGCCACCCCTTAACATGCCCCTAGTGGTTAGACCCAGGCACACCTGAACCTGCCCCCTAGTGTTAGACCCCGGCACCCCTTAATGCCCCCTAGTGTTAGACCCCGGCACCCCTTAACCTGCCCCCTCGTGTTAGACCCCGGCACCCATTAACCTGCCCCCTAGTGTTAGACCCCGGCCCCCCTTAACCTGCCCTGGGTAGACCCGGCACCCCTTAAACTGCCCCTAAGAGGTTAGGACCCCGGCAACCCCTAACATGCCCCCTAGTGTTAGACCCCGGCACCCCTTTAACCTGCCCCCAAAGGTTAGACCCCGGGCACCCCTTAACCTGCCCCATAGTGGTAGACCCGGCACCCCTAACCTGCCCCTAGAGTGTTAGACCCCGGCACCCTTAACCTTGCCCCCTCGTGTTTGACCCCGGCCCCCACCTAACACGCCCCATAGTGTTTGACCCCGGAACCCCTAACCCGCCCCCTAGGTTAGACCCGGCACCCCTTCAACCTGCCCCCTAGTGCTTAGACCCGGCACCCACTAAAACCGCCCCCCACCTATTGTAGACCCCTAATACATACAAGTAAAATCCCATGTGGCCCCCCAGTTACCTGCTGTGAACCTGTAAACCTGACTATATAACCCTCCTGGACGCTTCCTCTATATAATGTTCTGGACCCCAAATCCAGGAGAACCTCGTGTTTTATCTGGTGATCCCCCAAACCTGTCTATCAAACAGAACACCCTCCTACCTGACCCCACGTTTGTGACATTTGCTTAGATACCTGTATCACCACTGCACCTCCCCCTCACTCCTGCACCCCACATTCTTCTTCCTTCTGCCTGTGAACATGATGTCAGGATGATTTAATTTCCCTAGGTCATTCCTATAGACTGCTTCACCCCCATCCAGTTGCTCAGAAATGTTCTCGTAACCCCCTCCCCCATTCTAAAATATTTGTACAATTACTACAATGTAACAAGTATTGCTCCCGGATAGCTGGGACGTAAAAACTATAGTTAACATATAAGAGGGCAGTGTGTGTCCGGTAATATTATTTACCCATATAAGAGGCAGTGTGTGTGCATGTAACTATATTTACCCTATAAGAGGCAGCATTGTGTGTGCCCGTAACTATATTTACCCTATAAGAGGCAGCTGTGTGTGTCCTGTAAACTATATTTACCCTATAAGAGGCTAGGTGTGTGCCCGTAACTATATATACCCCTATAAGAGGGGTGTGCCTCTTGCTTGGTGTGTGTCAATTGGGCAAGTGGTTTGCGGGGGGGGGCACTAGGTTGGGTGTGTACGCATGTCTTTAGCGAGGCAGGTTCGTGTGACTCGTCTTTGGGGGGGTTTGCCCGATGTGGTCTGTGTGTGTGTGTCCTGTAACGATATTTACCCCATAAGAGGCGGTGTGTGTCCCTGTAATATATTTACCCTATAAGAGGCAGTGTTGTGTGTGCCCTGTAAATAGAGGATAAAAAGAGAGAGCAGAGGCCTCCACTTCGTGGTTGGCACTTTATGGCGTTTCCGCTTTGGTCTGTCTGACGCGAGGGGTGAAAGGGAATAGATATGGACAAAAAAGGAAAGACGGGAGGGAGCTGTCTATGGGGGGGACCGGAAAAGAGAGAGAAAAAGAAGCGCGGAGGGGTTCTTAAGTTTGGCTTCGGTTGTGTGTGCCCTGTAACTATATTACCCCTATGGAGGCCAAGTGTGCGTGTCCTGTTTGGAACTATATTTACCCCTAGAAGAGGCGGTGTGTGTGTCCTGCTTCCGGTACCATATTACCCCTATAAGCGGCAGGTGTGTGCCCGTAACTATATTTCACCCTTTATAGGATGCAGCAGTGTGTGTGCCCTGTAACTATATTGACCCCTATGAAGAGGCAGTAGTGTGCTGTGTTGTCTGTTAACTATATTACCCCTATAAGCGGCAGTGTGGGTGCCCCCGCGGTAGGTGGTAAAGGAGAGGTGAAAAAGAGACATGAGGAGTCGGGGGGGCCGCCTTCGTCTGGGCTGGTTGTTTCTTTCGCAGCTGTTGGTGGTGTGGGGCTTATTTGTTTTATGTGTGTTGCCCTGTAACTATATTTACCCCTTATAAGAGGCAGCCAGTGTGTGTGCCCTGTAACTCTATTTACCCCCTATAGGAGGCAGGTGTGTGCACTTGTAACTATAGATAACCCTATAGGAGGGCAGTGTGTGTCCTGTCTGTAACTATATATAACCCTTATAGGCGGCAGTGTGTGTGTCCGAAAAACTAGATATCCCCTATAAGAGGCTAGGAGATGTGCGTGGTCCTGTAACTTATATACCAATATAGAGGCAGTGGTGTGCCCTGGTAACTATATTACCCCTATAAGAGGCAGTTTGTGTGTGGCCTCCTAACTATATATACCCCTATAAGAGGCAGTGTGAGTGTGTGTGTCCTGAAATATATTTACCCCATATAAGAGGGTGTTCGGTGTGTGTCCTGCTTAAACAATTTACCCTATAAGAGGCATGTTGTTCCTGTAACTATATTTACCAATATACGAGGAGGGTGTGTGTTCCTGTAAACTATATTTACCCTATAAGAGGCAGTGTGTGTTGTCCGTAACTATATTTACCCCCTTATAAGAGGCAGTGTGGGTGCCCTGTAACGATATTACCCTTATAAGAGGAAGTGGGTTGTCCTTGTAACGCTAGTTACCCCTATAAGAGGAAGTGTGTGTGCCCTGTAAACTATATTACCCCTTTATAAGAGGCAGGTGTGTGGTCTGTAACTATAGTTACCACCTATAGGAGGCGATGTGTGTGTACTGTAACTATATTTACCCATATAGGCGGCAGGGTGTGTGTCCTGTAACTATATTTACCCTGTGTGTGGTGACTATACAATCCATTAGTCTGGTTAGATTACATGGAGTTGTCTGGCCTCCTGTGCTCTGTGGTGTCTTATAGGAGACGCGTGCTGTGGGCTCTATGGGGGATCCTGGCCCAGTATATACCCTTACCTAATACGTTAGACCAATGTGTCAGTCATATAAGTAAATATCTATGACACTATAAGGGATGCCCCGTTGCAGTCTGTGGCTCAGCGCCTGGCTGGTAGCTGCAGCCGTATACTCGGTCTATAAGGGTGAACATAGTATGATCTCCAGGTCTCCCCCTAACCTGCGCAATAATCTGCCGCCCCAAGATCCAGAGGATTGCACCCGGGGGAGATGGGGGGGGATATGGGGGTACTGATCATCAAGTGTTCCTGTAAGAAATTGGTGCCCAGCATTATCATGTGACGTCAGATGAATCTGGCACTACAGTTACACCAAGTTTTTCACGTATTTTGCCACATTGGAGGCCTAATCCCTACAGGGGATCTCGGGTATAGGGGGAGTTATGGGCTGTGCCACAGCGATGGGGCATAACCGCTAATGGCTGGATCCCGGTTTGATGGTGATCGGGTCTTGCGTGCCCCCTGGCTGATCCCTGATTTCTGGCATAACATGGGGTGTAACACACCCCCGAGTCTTGGAGACCCCTAGGGGTCCCATCACTACGACCCTTCACTGATCAGCAAGTTAGGCCCATTCGTGGATTTAGTCCTAAACTTGCTATGACTGGAGAACCCTTTAAACAAGATGTGACCATTTTGAAGTAAAAGCGCGCCTCGGCCTACATAATGCATCGAGTTTTTTCAGGCATTTGACCCCCAACTTTTTCGGTTTAACTCTGCCCTTTATTTTTTTGCATTGCGCTGGGTCCTCGCTTAATTGTGTGATGACCCTCGCTCGCTATAGTCAGGCAGGGGGTCTAGGTGGGGAGGGGGAATTCTTCTGTAGAACTTTTCTCGGTGCGGCAGACTGCGGGATGCAGGTGGGTGCGGCTGGACTGGATCCGATGTGGAGACCGTTGCTTCATCCCAAGCCAGTATGGAGGACATGCATGGAGCGATTTCCGTGCCCAGTGGTGTGCCCCCTGCAGCGCGTTTACCCAGTGATTGCAGGGTCCTGACCACACTTCTCTGCATTCAGCTCTCCATCAGATCTTTCTCCCCTGACTTCATGATTTCTCCGCTGATCGCTTTTCCTGTCGTCTGTGGTTCAGGTTTCTTCTTCTTCTGTTTCCTGGTATTTTTATGTTTCGACCCCCACCCCCTGTCCGACCTTCTCTATGGCCTCAGCTAAACATAGCGGGAATCTGCTGCAGGAATATTCCACATATACACTAGTAGCCGTGGGTCAGTATGAGCTGTTTTGTTTTGGGCGAATTCATGTATCAGAAATGTTTGCAGCATGATTCCGTATCTAGGGCAGAGATGTCCACCTTCCGGATTTACTTAACTAAGGGAAACAAAACCTACCATCAAAATCCATCATAAACCAGGGGCATTCAAGCAGAGACCATGTGCTGTGACAGAAGGCTCTGGGTATGTTACCAGGTCACTCGTGCTTTAGCTTACAGGCTGTTAATGTGCAAGAGCAACTGTGGGAGATTATGGAGGGTAGAGAGGAGGGAGGAGAGATGCTGAGGGGAAGGGGAAACAGTGTAACAGCCTGTGAGATGCCAGAGTGGTAGGGGCCCCGGTACACCCCTTGGAGGCCTCCTGGCTCACTGGCATAAAAAAGTTTGAAGGCAGGAGGCCATAGATAACACGTATAGGAGATTACCATTCCCGGTGCCTGGGCCTATGAGTGTCCCTGGTTTTCGGGATCTGATGGTAGATTCCTTAAGTTCATCATTTGATACCCTAAGCATGGCTGAGCATGCAGTTTCTCATTTCATAGAGCGGACTATGAAAAGCGCCTGTTCAGCCCCCATGAATGTAAAAGAACAGCGCCAATCCTGAGCTTCCTGTATGTAGGGTTTTCCTATATGTGAAACACTTTTACCTCCAGGTGTATAACCACCAGGCAATAACCATCTGGGAGGGACATTTGGCAGAGGAATGGTGGGAGGGAGATTACAGTCTGAAGCCCGCAGAATGGTTATGCAGTTTCCATACAAGGACAAGCTGTAAATGCGGATCAGTGTGATATAATCTCCTTGTGTGTTTTCTAGATACTGTGCCGTCCGTGGCTCGGCAGGACCTCTCCTTATCACTTTTTTCTCTTGCAGGCTCGCTCTTATGTACATGAATATCTACTTCACGTTGGAGCAGAAAATCTGCACAGACGTTCCTGTCGGAGGTGAGAACCAGGACTTCTTAATCTTTTGGATCATGCTCATATCGATCATGTATCTTGAGATTCCCTAAAGGGGTTTTCGGAGTGGTAAAAACATGGCTGCGTTTTTTCCAAAACTGCGTCAAACTGACCATGGATTATGCGGGTTGTGCGATCTGCTCCATTCATCTCTGTGCAGCCGACACCAGCACAAATACGGTCCGGTGTGGTGGTGTTTTTGGAGAAAGAAGCAGCCATGTTTATCAACCTCCAGACACCCTTTAAGGCAATGTGAGGGGGATGTGGGGGAGGTGGGTGATGACCTAAACATGTCTCATCCCTGTTCCATAAGAAGTCTGTTGTACACATGCATGCTGGTCAAACCTAGCATGCAGTATGTGTGTGTGGAGATAGGAATAGCTGTTGACTTGTGGGGGGGCATCTTGCAGCTTTTCCTGCTGCCGTTATTCCCAGAAAGTCGAGGGTCTTTCCGGTCGGCAGAGTGAACGACATCAGATCGTGTGTTATGACTCGTTCACATCTGTATCAGCCTTCGCTTATGCGGGTTGGCTCCATAGCTGTTACTGGAGCCCCTCGCGGCTCATTTGCATACAGCCTTCATCCTGGTGGTAGTCCCTTTAAGGGGGTGCTGAAATTTTAGGTTTATCCTGTTGTCCAGTCTATAATTGATATCATCTTATCCATGTCCTCCCCAGATACGGGGAGAAGAAAATCACATAGGGGAACCTCCAGGATTCTTACATTCATGGTGGTGGTGAGTATGATGTGTGATCACAAGCGATGGGTCGTCCATATCGGGTCATGGGGGGTCCGACTCCCCTCGCAGATCAGCAATAGCACAGCGCCCTGCACCGGTAGTGGCCCGAGTGGTGCAGCACAAGTGTAGGGTATAACCCCCTGAGAAGGTCCCCATTCCTGTATGTATGGATTAAGGGTGTGGTATTCTGCTCCTCCGGCTTCGTTTCTCGAGTATAGTGCAGGCACCCCTTTGTGAACCTGGGGATCGCTCATGTATTAGGACTGTAATGCATGGTTAAACATAGGAAAATCCCTGCGGCTTTCTCATGTCTAGGGAAACCCAGGGCTGCAGGATTACATTATAAGCCGCTCGACACATTGCTTGCACGGGAGCGTAAACACAACGGGATGTGGCGTGGTCGTTCTCTGACACCGGGATTTTGTATTGGGCTTTTCCCTCATTGATGAATCCTGTGTGAATGTTTCTGTGTCCGGATACTGACCTCTTACCTCTCTTCTCCCCCAGGTTATTTTGGACCTGTACTGTGCAGAGCCGGAGCGCAGGACACCTGGAAACATCAAGTGAAGCTAAAGCTTTCCACGACTCGTAAGTGATTCCGGATATGAGTTTACTGTGTACTTGAATAAATGAAGGCTTATCCTGCAGGAGATCACGGACTTGTACATGATGATAAGGTGTCGTGTACAAGCGTGGATCTGCAGTGGAGTGGCCTCAACGCGTTTCTCTCGTCCTGCGACACTGTGCTGGACAGATTACGATCACGTGACTTGTACATGTATGATCAAGGTTTTGTCACGTACATCGAGCGTGGAGGCCTCCACTGCGTCCTCTGGTAGCCTTGCTGAGCTGGGACAGGTTAAGGATCCGTGGCTTGTACATGAGGATCAGGTGTGTGTACATGGCGTGGAGGCCTCGCCTGCTCCTCTGCTCCTTGGTACTGAGAGTGCTGGACAGATTACGGATCAAGTGACTGGTACATGATGATCCAGGTTGTCACTACATGCGATGGAGGCCTCACATGGGTCCTCTGGTACCTGTGAGTGCTGGACAGATTACGGATACGTGACTGTACATGTGATCAGGGGTGTCGTGTACATGCGCGTGGACGCTCGCACTGCGTCCTCTGGTACCGGCTGAGTGCTGGACAGATTAGGACACGTGACTTGTACATGATGATCAGGTGTCGTGTACATGCGTGGAGCCTCGCCCCACGGTATCTCTGCGTCCTCTGGTACCTGCTGAGTGCTGCGAAGATTACGGATACATGTGACTTGTACATGATGATCAGGTGTCGTTGTACATTGCGTGGAGGCCTCGCACTGCGTCCTCTGTACTGCTGAGTGCTGGACAGATTACGATCACGTGACTGGTTGCGAGGCCTCCACGCTCTGTACACGACACCTGATCATCATGTACAAGTCACGTGATCCGTAATCTGTCCAGCACTCAGCAGGTACCAGAGGACGCAGAGAAGACGCAGTGCGAGGCCTCCACGCTCTGTACACGACACCTGATCATCATGTACAAGTCACGTGATCCTAAAAATCTGTCCAGCACTCAGCAGGTACCAGAGGACGCAGAGAAGACGCAGTGCGAGGCCTCCACGCTATGTACACGACACCTGATCATCATGTACAAGTCACGTGATCCGTAATCTGTCCAGCACTCAGCAGGTACCAGAGGACGCAGAGAAGACGCAGTGCGAGGCCTCCACGCTGCAGATCCACGCTATGTACACGACACCTGATCATGTACAAGTCACGTGATCTCCGTGCAGGATAAGCCTTCATTTATTCCATTACACAGTAAACATCATATCCGGAATCACTTACGTAGTCGTGGAAAGCTTTAGCTTCACTTGAATGTTCACAGGTGTCTCTGCGCTCCGGCGCTGCACAGTACAGGTCCCAAAATACACTGGGGGAGAACGAGAGGTAAGAGGTCAGTATCCGGACACAGAAAAACATTCACACAAAGGATTCATCAATGAGGGAAAAGCCCAATACAAAGTCTCAGGTGCAGAGAACGACCACGCCACATCCCGTTTAGTGTTTACAGCTCCCGTGCAGAGCAATGTGTCTAAGGAGCGGCTTTATAATGTAATCCTGCAGCCCTGGTGTTCCCATAGACATGAGAAAGCCGCAGGGATTTTCCTATGTTTAACCATCATTATCAGTCCTATAACATGAGCGATCCCCAGGTTCACAAAAAAGGGGTGTCCTGCACTATACTCGGAGAAACAGGAAGCCGGAGGAGCAGGAAGTACACACAACCTATAATCCATAATACAGGAATGGGGACTCATTCTCAGGGGGTTATACCCTACACTGTGCTGCACCACTCGCGGCCACTACCTGGTGCAGGGCGCTGTGCTATTGCTGATCTGCGAGGGGAGTCGGACCCCCACTGACCCGATATGGACGACCCATCGCTTGTGATCACACATCATACTCACCACCACCATGAATGTAAGAATCCTGGAGGTTCCCCTAATGTGATGTTCTTCTCCCACCGTATCTGGGGAGGACAATGGATAAAAGATGATATCAATTATAGACTGGACAACAGGATAAAGCCTAAAGATATTCAGCAGACCCCATTAAAGGGATCTACCACCAGGATGAAGGACTGTATGCAAATGAGCCTGAGGGGCTCCAGTAACAGCTATGGAGCCAACTCCAGCATAGCGAAGGCTGATACAGATGTGAACAGAGTCATAACCACAAGATCTGTGTCAGGTTCATCTGCCGACCTGGAAAGACCCTCAGACTTTCTGGGAATAACTGCAGCAGGAAAAGCTGCAGAATGCCCCCACAAGCCTCAAACAGCTATTCCTCATACTCACACCACATACATGCATGCTAGGTTTGACCAAGCATGCATGTGTTACAGACGACTTCTTATGGAACAAGGGATGAGACATGTTTTAGGTCATCAACCCACCCATCCCCCTCACATCTGCCTTAAAGGGGTTGTCTGGAGGTTGATAAACATGGCTGCTTTCTTCCAAAAACACCACCACACCGGACCGTGATTTGTGCTGGTGTCGGCTGCACAGAGATGAATGGAGCAGAGTCGCACACCCCGGCATAATCCATGGTCAGGTTTGACGCAGTTTTTGGGAAAAAAAGCAGCCATGTTTTTACACCTCCGGAAAACCCCTTTAAGGGGAATCTCAATATACATGATCTGTATGAAGCATGGATCCAAAAAGATTAAGAAGTCCTGGTTCTCACCTCCGACAGGAACGTCTGTGCAGATTTCTGGGCTCCAACGTGAAGTAGATATTCATATACATAAAGAGCGAGCCTGCAAGAGAAGAAAGTCATAAGGAGAGGTCCTGCCGAGCACACGGACTGCAAAGGAGAAGATTATATCACACTGATCCGCAGTTACAGCTTGTCCTGTATGGAAAGCTGCATTAACCATTCTGCGGGCTTCAGAGCTGTAATCTCCCACCATTCTCTGCCTAAATGTCATCCCCAGATGGTTATTTGCATTCTGGTTATACACCTGGAGGTAAAAGTGTTCACATATAGGAAAACCCTACATTACAGGAGCTCAGGATTGGCCGCATGTTACATTCATGGGGGCTGAACAGGTCGATTTCATAGTCCCTCTATGAAATGAGAATACATGCATGCTCAGCCAATGCTTAGGGTAATCAAAATGATGAACTTAAAGGAAATCTACCATCAGAATCCTGATAAACCAGGGACACTCATAGACCCAGGCACCGGGACTGTGGTAATCTTCCTATACGTGTTATCTATGGCCTCCTGTCTTCTAAAACTTTTTTATGCCAGTGAGCCAGGAGGCCTCCAAGGGGTGTTACCGGGGCCCCTACCACTCTGCAGCTTCACAGGCTGTTACACTGTTTCCCCTTCCCCCTCAGCATCTCTCCCCTCCCTCTACCTCCATTAATCTCACACAGTTGCTCTTGCACAATTTAACAGCCTGTGAAGCTAAAGCACGGAGGGACACTGGTAACACACCCAGAGCCCTTCTGTCACAGCACATGGATCTCTGCGTGAATGCCCCTGGTTTATGATGGATTTTGATGGTAGGTTTTGTTTCCTTAGTTAAGTAGAGAATCCGGGAAGGTTGACAGCTCTGCACTATGATACGGAATGCAATGCTGCAGACATTTCTGATACATGTGAATTCGCCCCAAAACAGCTCATTACTGACCCACGAGCTACAATAGTGTATAATGTGGAATATATCCTCTGCAGCAGATTCCCGCTATGTATAGCTGAGGCCATAGAGAAGGTCGGACAAGGGGGTGGGGGTCCGAAACATGAAATACCAGGGAAACAGGAAAAGAAGAAGAAACCTGAACCACAGACGACAGGAAAACCGAGCAGAGCGGAGAAAATCATGGAAATCAGGGGAGAAAAGAATCTGATGGAGAGCTGAATGCAGAGAAGTGTGGGGTCAGGACCTGCAATCACTGGGTACGCGCTGCCAGGGGGCACTACCACGGGGGCACTACCACGGGGGCACGGAAATCGCTCAATGCAATGTCCTCCAGAATGGGCTAGAGGGATAGAAGCAACGTTCTCCACATCGGATCCAGTACAAGCCGCCACCTGATAGCCCGCAGTCTGCCGCCCGAGGAAAGGGTTCTACAAGAAGGAATGCCCCCGCACCTACCCCCTTCCTGACTATAGCGCGGGTCATCAACACAATTAGCGAGGACCCAGCGCAATGCAAAAAGAATAAAGGGCAGAGTTACCGAAAAAGTTGGGTCAAATGCTGAAAACTCTGATGCATTTATGTAGCACGAGGCGCGGCTTACGTAAAAAGGGGCACATCTTGTTTAAAGGGGTTCTCCAGTCATAGCAAGTTATGGACTATCCACGGAATGGGGGCCTAACTTGCTGATCAGTGAGGGTCTTAGTGATGGGACCCCTAGGGGTCTCCAATACTGGGGTGTGTTACACCCCATGTTATGCCAGAAATGCAGGGAGCAGCCAGGGGCACAGCAGACCCCGATCACCATCACCGGGATTCAGCCATTAGCAGGTTAGGCCCCATCCTGTGCACAGCCCATAACTCCCTATGACCGGAGATCCCCTGTAGGGATTAGGCCTCCAATGTGCCAAAATACGTGAAAATACTTGGTGTAAACTGTAATGCCAGATTCATCTGACGTCACAATGATAAGGCTGGCACCAAGGTATTACAGGAAAACACTTGATGATCAGGACCCCCACTATCCCCCGGGTGCACATCCTTCTGGGATCTATGGGCGGCAGATTATTGCTGCAGGTTAGGGGGAGACCCTGGAGATCATACTATAGTATCACCTTATAGACCGAGTATACGGCGGCAGCTACCAGCCAGGCGCATGAGCCACAGACATGCACCGGGGCATCACTTATAGTGTCATAGATATTATAGCTTATATGACTGACACAGGTCCTATAAGTATATAGGGTAGGGTATATACTGGGCCAGGAATCCCACCATAGAGCACACAGCACAGCGTCTCCTATAAGACAACACAGAGCACAGGAGGCAGACAACTCCATGTAATATAACCAGAACTAATGGATGTATAGTCACCACACACAGGGGTAAATATAGTTACAGGACACACACACTGCCTCCTATAGGGGTAAATATAGTTACAGGACACACACACTGCCTCCTATAGGGGTAAATATAGTTACAGGACACACACACTGCCTCTTATAGGGGTAAATATAGTTACAGGACACACACTGCCTCTTATAGGGGTAAATATAGTTACAGGACACACACACTGCCTCTTATAGGGGTAAATATAGTTACAGGACACACACTGCCTCTTATAGGGGTAAATATAGTTACAGGACACACACACTGCCTCTTATAGGGGTAAATATAGTTACAGGGCACACACACCACCTCTTATAGGGGTCGCAGCTATCGGGAGCAGATACATTGTTACATTGTAAGTAATTGTTACAAATATTTAGAATGGGGGAGGGGTTACACAGAACATTGCTGAGCACTGGATGGGGGGTGATATCAGGTCTATAAGGAATGACTAGGGATATAAATCATCCTGACATCAGGTTCACAGGCAGGAAGGGAAGAAGATGGTGGGGGGCAGGAGTGAGGGGGAGGGGCAGTGGTGATACAGGTATCTAAGCCAAATGTGCAGCAAACGTGGGGTCAGGTAGGAGGGGTACAATATCAGGAGGGTGTTCTGTTATAGACAGGTTGGGGGAGCACCAGATAACACGAGGGGTTCTCTGGGATTGGGGTCCAGACATTATAGGAGGAAGCGTCAGGGAGGGTTATATAGTCAGGTTACAGGGTTCAGCAGGTAACATGGGGGGCACATGGGATTTACTTGTAGGTATTAGGGGTCTAACACTAGGGGGCGGGTTAGGGGGTGCCGGGGTCTAACACTAGGGGGCAGGTTAGGGGGTGCCAGAGGTCCGTGCATCACCCCGCGGGCACACAGTGGGTATAACCCTAGGGGCAGGTTTGGTGGGACCGGTGTATAAACAGTGGGTATAACCCTAGGGGCAGGTTTGGTGGGACCGGTGTATAACACTAGGGTTGGGTCTGGGGTCCAGCAGGTCACCCCGGGGCCACACAGTGGGTATAACACTGAGGGCAGGTTAGGGGTCCGGCAGGTAACCCCGGGGGTCAGTGCATCACCCCGGGGGCACACAGTGGGTATAACACTAGGGGCAGGTTAGGGGGTGCTGGGGTATAACACTAGGGGCAGGTTTGGGGTCCGGCGGGTCACCTCGGGGGGCACGCAGTGGGTATAACACTAGGGGGCAGGTTTCGTGGGGCCGGTGTATAACACTAGGGGCAGGTTTGGGGTCCGGCGGGTCACCCCGGGGGGCACACAGAGGGTATAACACCAGGGGGCAGGTTTGGTGGGGCCGGTGTATAACACTAGGGGGTAGGTGTATAACAGTAGGGGCAGGTTAGGGGGTGCCAGGGTATAACAGTAGGGGCAGGGCAGATTAGGGGGTGCCGGGGTATAACAGTAGGGGCAGGCCACCACCTAATCCCTATAGGGCCGCGGCTATGACCCCATGTTACCCCATGTCCTCACTGTGACTGTGTCCCTGTTGCTTTGCTTTGCCCTTTCACCTCTAGGAATCGTCCATTTTCGGTGCAATCAATAAGCTTCAGGGTTTTCTAGTTCAAATTTGGGAGAACTAAAGAAAACATGGCGCCCCCTCCCCCCCCCATGTGTCCTCAACCTGCGCCTGTATCCAAACTACATCAAAGCAAATGTGTCTGACCTGCAGTACCGCATCCCGCCTGAGCACAGGGGGGGCGCTGTCTACATGCAGCAGCCACTTATTACTAATGTGGGTAATGTGCGGATCTCCTGATTTGTAACTTATTGTAACTTATGGATTTATCTGCTGCCGGCCCTGGTCAGTATATACTCGCCCCCCCCCCCTCTGTATACAGTATTGTGTGGTGTATATTATATACTATACACATGATACATTCTAGACACAATGTAACAACTCATGGACCATGTGTCCTGGGGGCAGTGCCACGGGTCCAGGTACCACGCTGTGCCACGTATCGCTGCACATCTGGGGTCATGACCCCTCTATGGATACGGCTGCACTATTTCCACTATCGAGGAGAAACGCCTGATGTGAACAGCGCCCTGTGCCCCGATCACAGGAAGAGGCAGAGAGAGAGAGATAGACTGTCACTGAGAGAAGACAAGAGAGAGAGAACTGTCACTGAGAGACCAGAGAGAACGAGAGGGAGGAGAGACAGAGAGAGATGTACTGAGAGAGAGACAAGAAGAGACTTGTCAATGAGAGACAGCAGAGAGAGACGAGACTCTCCGAGAGAGAGAGACAAAGAGACAAGCGTCACTGTGAGAGACAGACAGTGAGAGGCAGAGAGAGAGACAGTCACTGAGAGATTCTTTGTGTAGAACTACAAGTCCCAGCATTCTGTCTGTAGAACTACAAGAGACTGTCACTGAGATAGAGAGACTGTCACTGAGAGAGGGACACACACAGAGACTGTCACGGTAGAGACAGAGAGAGAGACAGTCACTGAGAGATTCTTTTGTGTAGAACTCAAGTCCGTCACCATTTGTGTAAACTACAAGGAACGTCACTGAGATAGAAGAAGAGAACTGTCACGGTTGTCATGGGTGACGGGACATAACCTGAGCAGGTGCAGTCATGCATGGCAGCTCCCTAAAACAGCGCCACACCTGACCAGAGGTAGTATGTGGTATTACATCTAAGCTGAGCTGCAATACCACAACCACAGACTCCTTCCATCCCAGAGATCTAGAGAATGGGGGGTCTGTCCCTCAATGAGGGGACCTCAAATCCTTAGACCATGGAATAAGAATGTAGAAAAAAACTGGACAGATCTGAGGCTCAGATGTGAGGAGGGATCGATAGCTCTGAAACAAGGTCAATGAGAGGCAGAGGTCAGGGTCACGGACAGGACGCGATCACATCGATGAGACGCCGCGAATGTAAGAATGAAAAGTAACAAATGATAAAATAATGGAATGTAGCGAAAAAAGTATCGAAGGATGAAACGTAACCACAGGACAAGCGCTCAGGGGAGTCAGAAAATACCCAACCCTCACCCTGATTACCTCTCCAGGGCATGGACCCAGGAGCAGGGGGCGCCATCTATTGTGTCAGGGAAGGGCTGCAGTACCCAGGAGTGGCCACTATGTCTGGTCCTGTCCCTGCTGATCCTGGGCACAGCTGCACAGTAAACGCTCCGAGTTTTGAGGGTAAATTGTATCAAACATTGCCCCCAGCCCATAAAGGACCGTCAGGCTGCGTTTACATGTGGAATTTACTTGTGTTTACAAAACACAATATTTACACTGATGTTAACGTGTTTGTTTATTTATTTAATATGATATTTATAAATAAATCTATTGCTTGACCATTGTGTTTTGTAAACGGAAATGTTAATGCAATGCAATTAGGAAAATCTACTCTCCACAGCTGTTGTATTGCGCTTCAAATCGCAATGTAAATGCCACATGTGCACACTGCCTTAAAGGGGTTGTCCAGGAGAAACTATCATTGACCTCTGCACTGATTGGTGCCCTGTAAGGACACAGAGCCAGTAGCAGTTGTCTGTGCCAGTCTCCACTCATCCTGCTCCCTCCCCACTCCCTGTCATGTGCATTGAGCAGGGGAGGGAGGGGGATGGTGTGACACAGGAGGAGACACAGGCACACCAAGGCTGCAGCCCCCCCCCCCCCCCCTCAGGACTCACATATGTAACATAAACTATTATAAACTGCTGAAATCATTCACAATCCTGACAAATGCATTTTTAAAATCATCATACCATAGACTATAGACCAGTGATGGCGAACCTTTTAGAGCCTCAGTGCCCAAACTTCAACCAAAAGCCACTTATTTATAGCAAAGTGCCAGCACAGCAATTTAAGCAGTAATTTATTTCTCCCTGTTCTTTGACAACTTTCAATCGTTCAGCCTCCTAAAGACACCAACGCAGTTGAAAGGAGGAGGGCAAATTCTGCCTATTATTGTAGGAAGATTCTTTGAGTCCTGTCTGGTGAACTTCATTCTGGGACAATGGTCTGGGTGCCCACAGAAAGGGCTCAGAGTGCCGCCTCTGACACCAGTGCCATAGGTTCGCCACCACTGCTACAGGAACCTGTCACCAGCTAAAAATCAAATTCCTGGTGACAGGTTCCCTTTAAATAAGGGGAGGAGTAAGACTGCCCTGGGCTGTAGTTATATTATGGCCCCTACTAGTCTGGAGTCACTACCTACATCTGGTGCTAGAGAGACTGTCACTGAGATAGAGAGAAAGAGAGACTGTCACTGAGAGAGGGACACACACAGAGACTGTCACTGAGAGAGACACAGAGAGACTGTCACTGAGAGAGAGACACACAAAGAGACTGTCACTGAGAGACAGAGAGAGACTGTCACTGAGAGAAACTGTCACTGAGAGGGAGATTCTGTGTGTAGAACTTGAAGTCCCGGCATTCTGTGTGTTTTACATGTAGAACTACAAGCTACATTTCAGTGATTGTTCTGAGACCCTCACCTATGGGGGGCCATGGGCTCTGATAGTGGTCCCAGAGCTGTATCTGATGCCCACATTAGGGAGTGTTCACACTTGTAGTCCATCAGTAGCGTCTGTCACTGTGGAAGGATTAGTCAGTGACTACTGGTTGTACAGGGACGTAACCTGAGCAGGTGCAAAGTCATGGCAGCTCCCTAAAACAGCGCCACACCTGACCAGAGGTAGTATGTGGTATTACATCTAAGCTGAGCTGCAATACCACAACCACAGACTCCTTCCATCCCAGAGATCTAGAGAATGGGGGGTCTGTCCCTCAATGAGGGGACCTCAAATCCTTAGACCAAGGAATAAGAATGTAGAAAAAAACTGGACAGATCTGAGGCTCAGATGTGAGGAGGGTTGGGGGCCAAGGAGGGATCGATAGCTCTGAAACAAGGTCAATGAGAGGCAGAGGTCAGGGTCACGGACAGGACGCGATCACATCGATGAGACACCGCGAATGTAAGAATGAAAAGAAACAAATGATAAAATAATGGAATGTAGCGAAAAAAGTATCGAAGGATGAAACGTAACCACAGGACAAGGGCTCAGGGGAGTCAGAAAATACCCAACCCTCACCCCGATTACCTATCCAGGGCATGGACCCAGGAGCAGGGGGCACCATCTATTGTGTCAGGGAAGGGCTGCAGTACCCAGGAGTGGCCACTATGTCTGGTCCTGTCACTGCTGATCCTGGGCACAGCTGCGCAGTAAACGCTCCGAGTTTTGAGTGTAAATTGTATCAAACATTGCCCCCAGCCCATAAAGGACCGTCAGGCTGCGTTTACATGGGGAATTTACTTGTGTTTACGAAACACAATATTTACACTGATGTTAACGTGTTTGTTTATTTATTTAATATGATATATATAAATAAATATATTGCTTGACCATTGTGTTTTGTAAACGGAAATGTTAATGCAATGCAATTAGGAAAATCTACTCTCCACAGCTGTTGTATTGCGCTTCAAATCGTAATGTAAATGCCACATGTGCACACTGCCTTAAAGGGGTTGTCCAGGAGAAACTATCATTGACCTCTGCACTGATTGGTGCCCTGTAAGGACAGAGAGCCAGTAGCAGTTGTCTGTGCCAGTCTGCACTCATCCTGCTCCCTCCCCACTCCCTGTCATGTGCATTGAGCAGGGGAGGGAGGGGGATGGTGTGACACAGGAGGAGACAAAGGCACACCCAGGCTGCAGCCCCCCCCCCCCTCTAACATAAACTGTTAGAAACTGCTGAAATCATTCACATTCCTGACAAATGCATTTTTAAAATCATCATAGCATAGACTATAGGAACTTGTCACCAGCTAAAAATCACATTCCTGGTGACAGGTTCACTATAAATGAGGGGAGGAATAAGACTGCCCTGGGCTGTAGGAATATTATGGCCCCTACTAGTCTGGAGTCACTACCTACATCTGGTGCTAGAAGGAGGATGAGGCCCTTCTGCTGCTTTCACCCTGCGGTTTCAGAACCTTTGGAGGAGCTTCAAAGGTCCTGAAATGGGTCTTGTGTACATGTGTACTGGGAGCAGGAACTGATGTACAAAGATTTCATGTGTGGAGGTCCTTCTCAGAATAAAATTTGGTGAGTGGTTTGTGTGGCCATGGGCCCCCTAGAAGGCCTGGGCCCCGGGCTGCCGCCCGCCTGTATTATAATCTACGATTGTTACTGCCTGTTGGCGTTGGTGCCAGTACAGATCATGAGTGTTTCCAGTGGGTTTAACACTGAGCTTTGATTTGGTGAGTGTTTGGGTTCAGCACCGATACCCTGACCACACTTTCAGATTCCAAACTTGCTCCCTGCTGCTTTTGATTGCGCAGATTTTTGGTTTCAGTGTCCCCTCTGTTCACACTTTGCTTTTCTGTCATGTTGCATTTTTATTGCATTTTGTAGTATACCACAAACGCTTTCACAATTTTTTTTTAGGATTTGCAACAACACAACAAAAATGCAACAATAACTCAAGCTGCATGGTCGCAATCACCCTCCCTCAGTCACTAGCATAGAATACGGATAAGATTGCGCAAAAATTTTACTGCCCAACAGTCTATAAATACGTCTCTAAAGTAGAATATTACATCAACTTTAACTTCCAAGAGTCAGGATCTTGTGATGCGGCGTGAGAGGGTAACGCGGTGTAATCTGCCGCAGGTATCCCCCATCCTGCGAGAGCCTCGGGTTTGATCCTATTAGTGAGAAGAGTCTCGGTGACAGCTGCCTCGGCGCAGCTTTCAGAGCACAGTTTGTGCTGGAATGGAAACAAATATTTTATCCGCATTCTCTGCGCTTCCAGGAAAATCCTTCTCAATAGACGGCTTTTACACCGTGCCCAACATGAGACTTGGGAGGAGAAGCTTCTGAAGTCCTGGAGAAGAGAACATTGAATTACCTAATCCTTTCCATGTGATAAGAGTCCGCAGCAGATTCTCCCTATTGAGGATAAAGCCGGGGCTACCTGGTGGCTTTGCCCAAAGTAATGGGTAGCGCTGGGGCTCAGTGGTTGGTACTGAAGTACAAGCCTCATTTTTTAATGGCATTTACTTTGTAAAGGGGGGGGGGGCACTTCTGTCCACGTTTAGTCCTACTGTTTGAGGACCTTCAAAGGTCCGGGAAGGGGCCTGGTATAAGTATGTGTTGAAAGCATGAGGATTTTATGGCTGGATGTCCCTCAATTTATTATCTCTACAGGATTGTATCAAACTTGGCGATTGGTTCAGATGGTCATGGGCCCTTTAAAAGTTGGACGTACTGTGCGTTCAGAGATGCTCTTCTGCCTACCTTGGGTGTAACGGGTGGCGATTTGAGTCACTGTTGCCTTTCTATCAGCTCGAACCAGTCTGCCCATTCTCCTCTGGCATCAACAAGGCATTTCCGCCCACAGAACTGCCGCTCACTGGATGTTTTTTCTTTTTCGGACCATTCTCTGTAAACCCTAGAGATGGTTGTGCGTGAAAATCCCAGTAGATCAGCAGTTTCTGAAATACTCAGACCAGCCCTTCTGGCACCAACAACCATGCCACGTTCACAGGCCACAAATCACCTTTCTTCCCCATACTGATGCTCGGGAGAACTGCAGGAGATTGTCCTGACCATGTCTACATGCCTAAATGCACTGCCGCCATGTGATTGGCTGATTAGAAATTAAGTGTTAACGAGCAGTTGGACAGGTGAACCTAATAAAGTGGCCGGTGAGTGTATATGGGCAGGGTTCTGGTATATGTAAAATTTGGGATTTGCGATAACCTGGTTTTTAGAGGTTTTGGAGCTCGGGGTCGTGATGATAAATGTTAATGGTCTGTAACATCCAGGAGACCCCTGCACCATCTCCACCTCTCTCTGATCTCTCTGCTGATTCTGCAGCCGATAAGATGATATCAGAGAAGACATTACAGTAACATCACCCAAACGTGTGAAGAGTCACTCTAATATGCGGATGGGGGGACCTGTCAGGTCAGCCGGGGGTCAGCGCACAGCACCCCTCCGTTATTTATGGCCCCAGTAATGATGTCACATCCTGATGCTGTGTCTGGCCAAGGGCAGAAAACCCAGCATGGCCCCTGCAGAACATCTTCCCCCGGAGGCAGGATCAGGGGGGCTGGGGGTTTACGACAGGCAGATTTGCATATTTTGTGGTCACATGACGCATCAGTTCTGTGCATCCTATGGATCTGCTTCAAGGAACACAGAATTCCTTTCTTTTGGCTAATTTCATCACATTAACATTTCTATAATAAACTGGATGTGGATTTTTAGATGTACGTGCATCTCAGAGACATTTACTGTTCAGATTTGCTTTTGAATTGCTGATTTTATTGGAAATAAATGCAAGTGCAAGTTGTCAGGACCAGGGTCTAATTGTCAGGACCAGGGTCTAAGCTGTGAGGCCCAGAGTTTAAGTTATCAGGACCAGGGTCTATGTTGTCAGGAGCAGGGTCTATGTTGTCAGGAGCAGGGTCTATGTTGTCAG
This sequence comes from Engystomops pustulosus, assembly GCA_019512145.1. Classification (NCBI taxonomy): domain Eukaryota; kingdom Metazoa; phylum Chordata; class Amphibia; order Anura; family Leptodactylidae; genus Engystomops; species Engystomops pustulosus. The sequence goes on from WNYA01001061.1 coordinate 91,578, forward strand.
GACCGGGGTCTAAGTTATCAGGACCAGGGTCAGACTTCTCAGGACCGGGGTCTATGTTGTCAGGAGCAGGGTCTATGTTGTCAGGACCGGGGTCTAAGTTATCAGGACCAGGGTCAGACTTCTCAGGACCAGGGTCTATGTTGTCAGGACCGGGGTCTAAGTTATCAGGACCAGGGTCTATGACCACCTAAACCATACACCAAGCTTGATATTGTTTCTGCTCTCAGCACATATGAAGGTCCTCGATATTGTAGCGGAACCTGGCGGGTCCTGTCATCCTTTTCCAAAAGCTTTTTATTGTCTGTAGGAAGTAAACGTCAAACCGAATATCCTCTGTTCCACTGCCCCTGTTGCTTTATTAACCTCGTTATTTGGGCCTCAGTTTAGGGCAGTGGTGGGGGTGCACTTTTGGGCACAGATGATTTATATGGTTGGTGCACCTGGGGCGGGGCTAGACTTGCTGGTGCACTTGTTATGTACTGGCGGGTGTCAGTCACTGTGCGGGGCAGTGCTGGGCCGTGTGGTGCACAGCTATCAGGGCTCCTGATCTGCAGATATGAGGCTTTCTGTCAGATTTTGGGGACAACCTGCTGCACACACAGCTCTGTCCTGTCTGAATGGATGAATTATTGGGTTAATGTGAAGAATTCTTGTTGCTCATTGTGCAGACAATTCCCCTGGTCCCTGGGTCCATCCATGGGGTCCGGTCTCTGCTCCTGACAGGATGACTGACGAGTCTCCCGGACCTGTAACTCACTTACCGCACTTCTCCCCTGATCCGGATCCCAGAGGAGGCAGAGGAAATCCACTTACGGACAAGATTCAATTAAAACTACATTTTGCAAAGTTCAAACAGAATTATCCGGACCAAATAAAAATGACGTGTGGTAAATGTCTGAAGTCGTGTCCGTCTGCGCCAGCGCGTGGTGTGAACAGGCTCCTGGATGGGGGAGAGTTCTTACACCTAAATCTATGGCCTCCAGGGAAAGACTCCCAAGACGTCCCACAATACAGACGATTTGTTTGTTAATAGGTTTTTATGCTGCACGGATCTGCCCTAAAGTCCTCGATGATCTAAAAGATGACTTGCTCCTATTTTATTCCTGATGATGTTTTTGGGGACCTTGTGACCCCTTGGGGTAGCTGTAGATGGCTCGGCTTCCAGTCATTCTCCCTGACTCCCCCATAGTCGTGCACACTTGGCAGAGCATGCATTTTCAATGGGGAGAGGGGATACGTCTCTGGTAGATTCCTCTGTAGCTTTTAAAGATCAGGCATATTAATATACAACATGCCT
>WNYA01001062.1:0-92862 GCA_019512145.1 Engystomops pustulosus
GCGAAAGCTCGCCTGGCAGCGGAGCGCCAGCTCCATGCGCATCATGCGCTTCTGTTTACATTCCCCTCACCCGCCATATCCCAAACTTATAAGAACGCTACTACACTTGATCTTATACAAAAGGTTCTTAGAAGTGCTGTTTGGGGAGTAGCCTAGAGACAGGGGCTTGGATTGGCGAAAGCTCGCCTGGCAGCGGGCGCGCAAGCTCATGGCATCATGCGCTTCTTTGCGCATCTGGTTTACATTCCCTCACCCGCCTATCCCAAACTTATAAGAAAGCTACTACACTTAACTTGGGCAGGCTGGGGACCGCGTTTGACCCTGGGGCTGGTCATATTACTGCGACGCAGAGAATTGCGGGCCTGCCTCGGTCCAGGTCTCAAAGTCTAGTATACCTCCTCCTCTCCACCCTTCCACTCCTCCTCCCTCCGAATACATCCGTGTGCATGGCGCCATCAGTCGGTAGCTTTAGGCACAGCAGCAGGGCCGTCGCTAAGCGATAGCAGGCGGTGTCAAACTGTGAGCCTAGGCGATAAAAAGGCCCACCGCCCAAGAGCTATTACAGGGCATTCATCAATCTGTTAACTTTGCGTTAACTTTGCCAGCTCCATGCGCCATCATGCGCTTCTTGCGCTCTGTGTACAGTCCCCTACCGCCTCTCCCCAACTTAGACGCCGCTACTACACTTGATCTTATACAAAAGGTTCTTAGAAGTGCTGTTTGGGGAGTAGCCTAGAGACAGGGGCTTGGATTGGCGAAAGCTCGCCTGGCTGCGGAGCGCCAGCTCCATCCCAAGATCCAACTAACATAGTTTTAACTGCAGCACCTTTAATCTACTACTAGTTCACTGCCTCCTACATGGTCCCTTTCAAACGAGCTGTGTCAGCAGAATTTTGGGTGTTTCATGACGCTTATGTTAAACTTTGCGCCACCCTGCTGTGTAATCACACAAATATACTGGCAAACTTTATCATGTCACGATATATTTGAGCGCTCTTTGCTCACCTCCTTTGGTTCCTCTCTGCCACCCATTGGTTTTGAAGCCTGAGTCCATTTAGAGTATTGGCCATGCCACTCTCTAACTGCCGTGCGCGTGCCGCTGATGCCTGACCCTCAGTGTCAGGGTCAATTATTGGATGTTTTACATGCTATCTAGCTTCATTCTGTCACTCTGTCATGGCCATGCTGTTGCCCATAGTTTTGGCATAATGGTGCGATTAAGCAGCCTCAGAGGCATCCATGCATGCTGCCCCTGCTGTTTCCTGTCCATTTCCGTGGTGTTTCCATCCTTTTCTGAGGTTCCCAGGTGTTTGGCCAAGCTTCCCTGTGCAGAGCCTTGGTCCCCTTGAAAAATGCTCGAGTCTCCCATTGACTTCAATGGGGCTCGTTATTCGAGACGAGCACTCGAGCATCGGGAAAAGTTCGTCTCGAATAACGAGTACCCGAGCATTTTAGTGCTCGCTCATCTCTATATGTTATATTGAGCTCTTTGAGTCCTTCAATAATAATGCAATTGCACTTTATACCCATGAGGCCTCACATGCACTTTGTGTATTTTTCTGTCTACTGTATGTACCTTTAAAGGAAACCTACCATTTCAAATGGTAGGTGTAAGCTGTAAGTACTGAGCACCAGCTCAGGGTGAGCTGGTGCCGGTTCTTAATTTCGTTAGTGTTATTAACCGCTGTATCGCAGTTTTAACACTTTTTAATGTTTATAGTTTAGCTGCTTAGGCGCTGCCCGGGACCGTGCGCGCGCAACGTCTCCGGCATTTCCTATGTAGGCGTGCACACAATCATGCGCACGCAGCGCCGAAGCAGCTTCGGCTATAAACTTTAAAAAGTGTTAAAACCGCGATACAGCAGTTAATAACAGTAACGAAAGTAAGCACCGGCACCAGCTCACCCTGTGTATTTGTATGTAAGTCGGAACTGTATATTTTATCATTGTAATCCCAGACAGAACTTTTTTGGTCTCTGTGACAATTGGATTTTAAAAATGTTGGGTTGTCATAAGAATCGGGATTAACACTAAACCTTCATTACAGACACCTGTGATAACTGTTACAGCTGATTATTGTAGCCTAGGACTAAAGTACAATAAATTACCAATTACCAGAGGTCCGTTTGTAACTAGGGGTCGTATGTAAGTCGAGTGTTCTTAAGTAGGGGACCGCCTGTATTTACAGCTTACCCCTACCATTTGAAATGGTAGGTTTCCTTTAACCATTTATTCTGTTATGCACTATCGTCACTTTTACAATGATTAATCTGACAGGATCCGAAGATCATGTCTCTTTGTACTGTGTATACTTCTGAATTGAATATTCATTTGTCTTCTTATGTAGAAGTATCTTATACAGCTTAACAAAAATGTCTCTTTATACTGTTTTGCCTTTATTACTGTGTTATGTTTTCACTGTCCCCTCTTTCTCTCACTGTCCGATGACTACTACTATCCTCTTACCTGTCGAGCGCAATGCGCCGGTGCATTTCCAAGTTTGGACTCGGAGTCGCGAGACGCTAGTGTTCCCCATCTAGTGACGTGATCGGGTCACGTGACCGCCGCAGCTTCGGAACCCGGAAGCTGACCGGCACTTATGGTGTTTGTCTAACACTAGCCCACGATATACAGGTGTGTCTCCTTGATTCCTATTGGCTCCTATTCATTTAAATATTGCCCATTGTTTGTATCTCATTACCCCTTGACTAAGGCAGCGTGCCAAAACACGCGTCGGGGTGTTTATCCATCTTGGAGGCTGTGTACTTTTGGTGTCTAGGTAATTTTCATATTGAATTTGTCATACGTTTTTTCCTTGTCATACATGACTTTACTGTATACTACTATCCCCATTCCACCATTTCCTTTGCTGGCACATTAGATCGATTTTATCTATCTACCCATGAAATATCTCCTTACTTTCTTCGCCTCCTTGATAATTTTTAGACCTCTTTCCCAGCACTAGCTGGTTCCCTCTCAATGTCAAAATGTCTGTTCCTTGTAATTTATTCTCATTGTATGTTTTTTACTAAAAACACCTAAATAAAGTTTGTCGTCTTATGCTTGACAGTAAATTTTTCTGTGTAAATCTGTCTTTTTCTTTGAGTAGGTTTTGCATAAATTGGATCTGGACCTTCCACCTGTGCCAGTGTTTGTCCTTCTGGAACTTACAGCCTAGCTGGATTCCTGGTCTCCTGTAGTGTTGTAGCTTCTCCCCGGTATTGTATTCGCCAGTTAGTTACTTTTCCTTGTCTAGTGGTTTGACCTTGACGTACCCTCTGGGTAGACCCGGCGGTTTTGCTTACCTTTCTATGTTCAGTGTCTGTACATCTTTAGTTCTCTTTCCTCGTGTCTGCTTTGGTTTCTTATGCTGTCTTGAACCCCGCTGGTTTCATCCTTGTTCGTCGTGTTTTTTCCCCCTGTCTGAATACTGTTCTAACGCCCACATTGCAGTTTTCTGTCCGTACCACCTCCCTGCGGCTGACAGACCTATTTGGGTTCCTCTCACCTCCCAGGGCCTTGCAGGAGGTTCCTGCGGCAGAGGATCCCTACCATCAAGGGGGTTTCTGCCTTGGTAGGGTCTAGTTGGTAGAACAGCGCAGGGTTAGTTCGTCCTCTTGCTCTGTACTGTCAGCCTGCACTCAGACTGTGTGGTAGTTTGGCGATCAGTATTCCAGACGTAAGTTTTCCTAACACCAACCTTCTCGTGTGACAGACTACACTCAGCATGTGCAATGTCATTAAGCTCTGTGTGGGGTTGTTATCAATTGTTAGTATTGTTGTTATCATTTGCTGACAAGGGTGTTGGGGCTTTTAAATACTTGTCTGGTAATGTCAATGAGAATATAGCAGGGAATAAGAGATAGGCCTCTGTAGCCTCTGTCTATTTATGTACAACTGGGGACCGATGAGGGGCTCACAATCTCTCCCACTACTGATTCTATATCTCTGCCCCATGTGAACACTTGACTTTTAGGTCAATAACTTAAAACTAAAGAATCACTAGAATATTTCTGTAAGTGTTGGGGAAGTTCTTTGACGTTAAAGGAAAAATATGTTAAATCTTAACCAGAAAAAGAGGAAGAAGAATCCATGTTGATGTAACTATTGATATATGTTACCAGGACGATGCTCTATATGTTATTGACCTTGGGGGCAAATCTTGAGTGAGTCCAGAGAGTGCAGTCACACCCTGGCCACAGAGTCTTAGGTGCCGCTTTGATTTCTACACCCTCTATGAGGTAATATCCCCCGTAGCCGCAAGAAATGTGAAAGATAACTGCAGCTGCAGAAGTAGTCCTCACTAAAAATGAAAGCTAGCATTGCCTGTGTTCATCGGACCATGTTGAGTTACAAAATAGGCACTGTCATAAAAATTTAATGGAACATTGAAAATTTAGCATGCAACAGAATGAATTAACAGAAAATGCCTAGAAATTCTGTTGGCAAGTGACTACTTTTCAGGTCTGATGGAAGCTCAAGAGAGAGTTACAACAGCTATATTAATAGCATGAGATGTCCTAGGTAGTCATTAGCGGACCTAACTCTCAATGTACAGGTCTGTGCTGGGCACCCCGAACCTGAACTTTAGTCAGGAGTTTCGGTTTAGCTCACCGGTAACACCCAAAATCAGTGCTGGTAATACAGTTGACATTTGTCATGAATGGAAAGCATTCAGCCCATGACCCCTACAGCCCTTATTGGTGTGCGCGGTTAGCTGTGGGCCATGGTGCCAACCTTTGCACCTTGTTCACACTTCCCCTTCTGCCCACAAATCCAAAATATTGACAATTTTGTGGCCTTGCTGTTCTGCTGGTAGGCTCCACTGTAGAAGGATACCCAAGGCATGTTTGCCATCTGGCTGATCCTCATGCTGCTACACTCACCACTAGAGGATGATGAGGCCATGTCTCCTAGGCTTGATTGGCATCAACATAATATCATTAACAAATATCTTGGCACTTTCTACCTTAATGTGGTAATACCATCTCACACATAACTGACAGTATCTTCTGCCCTAATGGAGGTCACACATGTTGATTGTCCTCAATGCACTTGTCTACAATGTAAAGCAGAATACAGATTTTGTCATCAGCCAGTAATTCCATGGCAGAAAGGGCATCATAACTAACAGAAAGATTGATGAGAGATGGGGGGGGCAGAGATCATTCCTGGGCCATGCCAAGTAAGTGTGATATCTGAAGAACTCACGGATTCCTGGCTGCTTGTGAAGATGATGTAGAAGACCAGCTAACCGCTCCTCAACTGCTGGATTGGTCACCAGGAGATGACCTCTTAAAAAATTTGACATTTGTGGCCTGTTGCTGTTGCTTTGCCACAGTAATCAAAGGGAAATGTGACCCCAATAAATTTTTATTCCATGAACTATAGTAATTGGACAGATAATGCAGTGTAGTTTCCACTAACTTAAGGGGAAGGTGACCCCCAGAAATATGATGTTATATGCAAAAAATTGCACAAGGGAGACAACCCAGCCGGAGCCAGCAGGGGGTATAGATCCTACAATTGAATTTCACGTAATCTTAACCTCACATCCCGTCAGCAGGCAGGCAAACCAAATATATCATAAGGCACATCCCTCATGTTATTTGCCCCCAAATTGTTTAAAGAGTGTCGGGATAATATGGTGGGTCAAAGAAGACAGTCCGTTTCCATGCAGGATTGTATTTTTCATTTTTATAACTTTTACATTTATTTTTATAACTTCCTTGTCTTTAAAATGATGACCTTCTTCATTGTCTCCACCCATCGTAAATTCATATAGATATACAACCCCTTCGCCCAGTCTCGTATATCCACAGACAACAACACAAGAGCGAGATACCATCATGATGTCTCTTCTTGGAATCATCACCTTCATCTCCGCTCTTACAGCAACAGGTACAACTGTCTATTATATCACCGCTGTGTTATAAAAACTAGTACGGGGCAGCTATATAAAGATGAAGACCACTCTTGCCTGTCTGGAAGCTCAAGGATGGAACCTGAGGGCCTCCGGAGAGATGAGCTATTTTTATAGCTTTTTTTCCCTTCTCTTATCCCTTATTTCTTGACTATTTATTGAAGTCTTGGGAACCTTTCGGCACAAAGACAGTATGGATGTGGCAGGAGTTGACTCTTTTGTGCAAAAATTTTAAGATTCAAAGGTTTCTCAAATTTCAATGCCCCCAGATGAAAAATATTTTGTCCCCGGGTCATTTATTTTTATTTTTCTTCCATTTTTCATGTCTTTTTTCAGACTTTTTGGCCCATTGCAATTTTGGCGACTTTTTCAAATGGACATTTGTTTATCCTCTGTAAGACATTTATCTTCTATTCCAGATATTCTAAATTGTCTTAAATTTGCTACATTTTTTGGCGCAAAAAACTCCAGACAAAACCATACTTAACCCCTTTTTTTGCTCATTTCTCGCACTTAAAAATCCATAACTTTTTCATTTTTTCCTGTACAGAGCTTTGTGAGGGCTTATTTTCTGTGTAACAAGTTTTCCTTCTCAGTGACATTGGTTATTATTCCATGTTGTGCACTGGTAAGCTGGAAAAAAATTTCCAAATACGGGGAAATTTGCAAAAATCATTGGGGTCAGTTTTTACGACTTTCACTGTGCGCTCCAGATAACATATCTTCTTTATTCTTTGGTCCGTTATGATCACTGTGATACCAATTTTTTTTTTGGTTTTATTGAGTTTAAATACATTTTCAAAAATGGTGTACAAAAAAAAATCACAATTTTCTGACGCTAATAGCTTTTTCATACTTCGGTGTACGGAGCTGTGTAGGTGTCATTTTTTGCGAAATGATCTGATGTTTTCATTGCTTCCATTTTGAGGACTGTGCAACATTTTGATCACTTTTTATTACTTTTTTGTGTGATGTATAGGGTGTAAAAGTGACGTTTTGGAAATTTGGGCGCTATTTTCCATTATGTGGTTCACCTCCGCCTATAAACGGTTTGATATTTTTTACAATCAGGCATTTTGGGACACGGAGATAACTAACTTGTTTGTGATTTTTACTGTTTATTACTTTTTATATCAGTATTATTTTTGAAACGTATTTTAAACTTTTTTTTACTATTTTTTAGACCCTCTAGGGTACCTAAACCCTAAATGGTCTGATCGTTCCTACCATATGCTGCAATACTACTGTATTGTAGAGTATGGCATTTTTACATAGAATTCATTACTATGAGCCATGAGCTGTTATGGAAATAAGGATTATCCACAAAGCTTCATTACAGACACCTGACAGCTGATCATTAGACCCTTGGACTAAAGTAACATCCAGAGAGCTTCACCAGAGGTAACAGTGGACAGAGAGGGCTGTCTGTAATGAGGGGTCGTCTGTAAGTCAAGCGTCCTTAATTCGTGGACCACCTGAAATATTACACCAAAAATTGACAGTAAAAAAGTAAACCTGGCACCTAGAAAAACTGTTTTAGATTCATATGAAAGAGAAGATTCTCCTCTTTCAGAGAAATAAATGAGATTCTAGGTGCCCAGGATCCAAAGTTATGGCTCTTAGAATCCAGGACATATCTTGTACATCTTTGGGCATAGAGGTTCCACCCTTGATTATGAGATACATGTTTAGCAGGGAAAGGGCTAAACATTTTAATTTTTTTTATACATTTCTTAATTTACAGATTTAAGCTGTCCATGTGATTATACAGTGTTCTGATCAACAATATATCAACATTACTGCATATTAATCTATTTTAGTATATTATAACTGTCAGTATAGTGACAACTGCCAGATCCTCGCTCTAGAAATAGTTGACAACACATCTATATCCCTAGCAACAGTAGCAACAATAGAACAGTAAATAATCTCTTATATAGGTGTAGCCCTCTTTAAGACAACTATCTACATCGTGAAAACCCATTTTTTACATTGACCTCTTATCTTATCACAGAAGATAAGAAGCGTTTTTGAAAAGTCATTAAAAGGGCGGAGTCAGCACTCTGTTCCACGTTAAAGGACATCTTCCACCAGGATGAAGGGTTGTACACCAAGCACACTGACATACTGGTGTGGGCCCCCTCTGGCAGGATTCACTTTTCTTTAAGCTTCTTATGCTCTTGTTTTTAAGAATAAAAGGCTTTAAAATTATGCAAATTAACCTGAGGGGCTACAGGCTCCATTAAAACCAATGGAGCATACAGAGGAGAATTTTAAAATCCTTTAAAAAAAATGTAAAAAAGGGAATAAGAGGCTAAAAGAAGAGCAGTTCCTGCCATAGGGGGCACGCAGCAGTATGTCAGTGTGCTTGGGTTACAATCCTTGGTAGATATCCTTTAACTTTTTATGAGTCATTGTTAACCATCGCTTGTGCTGTTACACCCACTATTGAACATGGCATCTAAAGGGTTTAACACTGGGATTGGGAAAAGTCTGCCTGCACATGAATTTGTTCGGTACATGGAAATGGAAGTCCTTGCATACAAAAATATAATCCAAGAAGTCTCTGCCCACCAACCGAACAACAGTGCTGACACTGTAAAACTGTTACACTACCACTCCCTTCCGACAGGGACTCCTTGTATCCTATTTTTGTATGATGCAAGGATTCCCGACCACTGTTGTGTGCTTGATCCACGGGATCTGACTATAACACAGGTTTGTTTCCACAGAGCAAGACCGTGTGTAGGGGGGCCTTAGTTACATTATATAATACAAATATATAAATACACATATAGTATAGATATATTCTTTTTTCCAGGTTACGCTGTGTCGTGCATATCCTGTGGTTCTGAATCTTCCACTTCCTGCTCGGGCGAAATCATTGAGTGTCGCTCTGGTTATTTATGTGGTTCTTTATTATATGAACAAATCAATGGTGAGTTGTGAAATGATAAAATACAGACTTCTGGCTCCTGTTGTACTTTATTAAAGTGTTCTATTCTGTTTTTCTCCTTATCAGGCTACAATATAAGAACCATCTTTCCAAACCTAACAGCACGGAATGGTAAGATTATCAAATTGCTTCACTAAGGGCCGGCACCAGCACTGGGCATCCCTGGGCAAGTGCTGGGGCCCAGAACATAAGGCTGTATCTAATGAATCCATAGGGGCTGAGGGGGGCTGTATATAAAACAACCATGTTTGGGTCTGTTTAGGATGATAAACTTGAGAATATTTTAGGGAACAAGAGACTGTTCTAGTTTCTGATTTTTGAATGCCGCCACATGAGTTCCCTGCAAAAGGGCCCACTGAGGGTTTGTTGCCCAGGGGCCTCCTGAAACCTGGAACCCGGTCACACGAGTCACGCCGAATCTTAGGAAAGTTACGCGCCAGGACTGTACTACTTTCTCCCGCTATATGGATTTGCTTAATGTATTGGTTTGTTAGAATTATGTATGGCACTTTCTATTCCCCCCCTTTCTTTTTGGTTTTCTTTTGAATTTATTAAGGTTTCTATGTCCTTGGGGGGTACACCCTTCCCTTATGGGTTAGGGGGTGGATGGGGTGGGGCTGAGGAGGGGAGGAGCTAAAGGGAGTTGGAGGGAAAGTTAAGAGTATTATGGGAAAATGAGTGTAGATGTATTAAGCTTTAATTTACGGGGGCCAAACTCACCCAGGAGAAGGTTTTGTGTCCTGGAAGGAAATCCTTAGCACACAATGCAAAATTGCGTTCTTACAAGAGACGCATTTAGTACTTTCAGATATCTATAGATTTAAGAATGACCAATTCAATAGGGTCTTTCATGCTTGTAATGCCAAGAAAAAGGGAGGGGTCCTAGTTGCATTTCATGATAGTCTCCGTCTGTAGATTAATAAAACAATATGTGATGAGGAAGGTAGATTTATTATAATAATTTGTATTCTAAAAAATCTCCCCTATACGTTTGTAAATGTCTATGCACCCAACTATAACCAGCGCAGGTTCTTACAGAAAGTACTTAGAAAAAAACTAAAGAAACAGAATTAGGGAGAATAATTATTGGGGGGGGACTTCAACGCCATAGTGGACCCCGATTTAGACGCGACCACCAGCGCAAAACGGACATCTATTAAAGAGCTGATCATTAAATTGGTAATTAACATGGTAATGAAAAAGACTTTAATGAGAGCTATTCGCGTATTGATTTTTTTTCTTGTTGGGTCAAATTTATTGGCAAATATAAAGTAGGCATCGATACTGCCAATGGTTTGGACAGATCATGCCCCTATTAAAATCTCCTTGTTTACAAATGAGATTCGGAAAAGTAAACCTAGATGGAGGTTGAAAACAAGACTATTGAATCTATACCGGGCGGAAATAGAAAGTAAAGTTAAGAACCTGTGTAACAGTATGGACGGGAAGGGGGAGCGATAACGCTTGCCAAACACTGGTTAGATTTTACTTCACCTAGACTTGGGGAAATTAAGAAAATGGTGAATACTACGCTTCAAATGGAGTTGGGAGTATATATAAAACGAAAATAAATTAAGAAGTATAACAAGCAATGGTGTAAATGGCTGGAGTGTCCGGGACTGGGAACAACAGAAATGCTCAGGAGATGGGAGAGATGGCGACTAGGATAGACATCAGGGACGTGAGGAAAATATGGGGAGATGTGGAGAGGTAGGGAGTCCTGCATCTGGACATGGAGCCTATCAATCAGGATGAGGAGGGGAAGAGAGGGGAATGGACCGTGAGGGGAGGGGGGTGTTGGTTGGGTAGGGGTTTAAGTTAAGAAAATAACAATGTTCTATTTGTCAAGGTTTCCATTCATTTGGTATATGTATAAAGAAATGCAAGACAATACTTGTATTTATCTGCTTTAATAAAGTTTATCTGATTTAAAAAAAAAAAAACTCGCTGGTTTGTTGCTCTCCTAAGGCCACCATTAGAGGGATCTTTCAGGAACTTAATAGTATAGAATGGAAAAAGGATAATACTGAAAGGCTAAATTTAATAAAAAATCTAGAACTACTAGAGAAAACACATAAAGAGAAAATCTTAGGTACTCTAAATTAGGCAAACAATTACAAACTACCTTCCTATACGAGTATACAGAAGAGCTCTATAAATCCAACTTAAAAAGGTTCACGTTAGGGCCAAAAGCTAAAAAATTGCTGCCAAATAGAGCCAATAAAGTAAGTAATAATATGATTGAGTCCATTAAAAATAGAGTAGGGGAAGAAATCAGAGACCCCAAAAAGATTCTTGAATTATTTTCAGATTTCTATTCGGATCTCTACAATTTGGAAAATAATAACGTTTTCCAGAAACCAAATGCAGAGCAAATTAACGAATACCTTGAGTCACTGCACCTCCCCAAACTCGACACTGAGAAAGCAGAGTTACAAAGCGCGAGGTTTACCGTAGATGAAGTATTTAACATAATGAAGAACTTGGAAAGAGCAAAGGCCCTGGGCCCCGATGGTTTTGTTAATGAATTCTATATTGAATTTAGAAATACTCTTGCACAACCCCTTATCAATCTGTTTAATAACTTCAGGGAAGGTGGTGACTGCTTAAAAGAAATGGTGGAAGCCAAAATAATAACAATCCCTAAAACAGGAAAGGACAATACTGGCTGTGAAAATTACAGAACGATATCCCTTCTTAACTCAGACATCAACATTTTCTCATCAGTATTAGCTTCTAGATTAAAAAGAGCTATAGAATCTATAATACATTTAGATCAGTTGGCCTTTGACAGATTACACTAGGATTTTCTGAGGGCAGTTATGGCACATATGGGTCTATCTGAAACCTTTGTTCTCTTGGTTATGAGACTGTATAATAGGCCCTCTGCCGCTGTAACTGGTATGGGCTTCTCCAGCAGAAGTTTCGAGCTAAGTAACGGCACAAGACAGGGGTGCCCACTGTCACCCCTGCTCTTTAATCTCTTTATCGAACCGTTGGCACATTCTATAAGGCAGAATAAGGAGATAAAGGGTATTAAAACAGATACTTCGCAATATAAAATCAGTTTATACGCAGATGACGTTGTTATCTCGTGCACGGACCCATTAGGATCATTAGGGACTACGTTTGAGGAGTTCTCGTCTATGGCATATTATAAAGTGAATGTTGATAAAAGCCATTTTCTCCTTTTTTAACGGAAACACATCACTCAATCAGGAAATAATTGACAAATTTAAATTTATAAGGGCTAAAAGAAGCTTTCTATACTTAGGCATCCAAATAGGATGGACCCTAGGCGAGACTAAGACGAGACTAAGAGATTGAATAGCCAGCAGTTATTGGAAAGGGTTAAAATTCTTTGTCAAAGGGGCTCCTCGATAGTGACATCCCTACTTGATAGAATTTTGTATATTAAACAAAATATCCTACCGGTAATTCTTTATTTTCTTAGAAGTATACCTGCCCCTTTACCCAGACAAGCAATTAAGGATATAGAGACTTATATAACTCTCTGGGCCAGGTCGTATAAAAAATCTAGAATTTCTAGGCGGGTTATGTACTGTCCAAAAAATTTGGGAGGCGCAGGTCTCCCCAACACAGCGTGTTACCAAGAAGCCGCTCTTTTAGAACCTATTAGGAAGTGGTGGTTGGGAGGCAAGATGCAAGATAGGTGGATGACTATTGAATCATAAATGGCTAAGGTATCGACACTTAAGTCCCTGCTGTTAGGGGAATTTTTGGAGCTTAAAGGGAAAAAAAGATTAGGGACTATATGTATGGATACCTTGGAAACAGTACATCCCTGGAGAAAATACTGTAAAGTAATGGGTGAATAAGGTAAAATTCTCCCCCAAGACTATAGACTTAGAATCAATAAAAACCCTCTTTGAAAATCTGGATCTGACGACCTGGATCCGGGCTGGTATCGACAACTTGGAGTGTATGATGAAGGATGGTAGGTACCTATCCTTTAAGGAATTGAGGCAGAAATTCAACCTAACGACCTCAGAGTGGTTTACCTATTATAGTTTGAGTTCCATAACGCATCTGCTAAAGGATTCTCTAGTGGAGCGGGTATGTCCTAGGCCTAGATTTCTGACATTTCTAGATTTAATCAGAGGCACGGGGGGACCTCAGCAGCTTTAAGGACATCATATTTTGTTACGGCAGGGGTAAACAGCCATATATGCTGAAATGGGAAAAAGAATTAAATCTGATCTTATCAGATGAGCAACGGCTAAAGGCAATCTCGGACTCAAATAGAAACCTGCTCTGTACAAACCATATAACCAATTGTCCAGGCGACCAATATTTGGAACTATATTTTTAAGCTTATGACGAAAATATGCAATTGGACCATCCCCCCATGTCCTGTTATCGCTCTTCTGGATATTTATGCTAGTGCTCACTCCGAAGATAAAAAATGGTTAATTAGTAGGCTATGTGCAGTGGGGAGATCGGTAATTGCTAAACAGTGGAAATCTCCACATTTTCCTCTCTCTCCGTTTCTTATTAGAGATGAGCGAGCATACTCGTCTGAGCTTGATGCTCGTTCGAGCATTAGCGTACTCGCAACTGCTCGTTGCTCAGACGAATACTTCGCCCGCTCGAGAAAATGGCATCTCCCGGCGTTTAGATTTTTGGTGGCCAGAAACAGAGCCAATCACAAGCCAGGAGACACTGCACTCCACCCAGCATGACGTGGTACCCTTAAACGTCGATAGCAGTGGTTGGCTGGCCAGATCAGGTGACCCTGGAATAGACTAGCCCCTGCTTGCGCTGCTCGCGTCATTCTCTGTCTGGATGCCGCTAGGGAGAGAGCTGCTGCTGGTCAGGGAAAGCGTTAGGGTGTTCTATTAGAATAGTGTTAGGCAGGAGTGATTCTACAAGAACCCAACAACCCGTATTAGGGCTACAATAGCGTTTTTCAAAAGTTAAAGTGACAGTCACAGCACAAAATCCTTTTGTGTGCTGTCAGTGTTGGTTAGAAACTAGCCATAGCAATCATCTTCTGAGGTTGCTGTCTGATTTCTTCTGCACGTTTTGTTCTATGTTGCCCATAATTTTGGCATAATGGTGCGATTAAGCAGCCTCAGAGGCATCCATGCATGCTGCCCCTGCTGTTTCCTGTCCATTTCCGTGGTGTTTCCATAATTTTCTGAGGTTTCCATGTGTTTGGCCAAGCTTCCCTGTGCAGAGTCATTGACTTCAATGGGGCTCGTTATTCGAGACGAGCACTCGAGCATCGGAAAAAGTTCGACTTGAATAATGAGCACCCGAGCATTTTAGTGCTCGCTCATCTCTATGCCTTATATATCTGTATGCTGTACTACTGCCCCTCCCCTTAAGCCTGTCTTAAGCCCCCTCCCCCCTCTTCCCTCCTAGTAAAGTGCCATTTAGGTATTTAGATAGTTAGAGAAGTACATGTTTGAAAGATTTTTCTTTCTTGTTTAACTGTGTTTATGTTGTATGATTAATAAAATTAATGTGACACTGAAACCTGGAGCCCACCCTGGCTTCACTACTTACTGCTCACAGTCTATCAACTACAGAGTCATGTGTCCAGAGTTATGACTGTTATTCCTCACTGAAAACACTAGAGAGCAGAAACTGTACTCGGTCTGCTTTTTTTTTGTTTCTATGACGTGCGATGGCCATGATATGCTATTCTCCTATTCCTGTAGTAGGAATAACCTGTTCATGAAATTTGGTTTTCATCCTCATCAACATGTCCCAGTTCCTATTATTTCTAAAATAAAATGTTTACTTCCTTTCCTATTGTAGGTCGTGAATCTGCGGGAGGGTTTGCCAGGGGTTGCATTCCTGAAAAAGAATGTAACTTTAAAGGAAATATAAGCTGGGGACCAACCCACGTGGGGTATGCCACTGCATGTTGTTCTCAGGATCTCTGTACTCCTCCTGCACCTTCACGTAAGTCCATCTCTGTTCCTTTGGAGATATAACATTGACCACATACATTTCACCCTTTAGTCACACAGAAGTCATTTTACATTTGCTGTAATTTTTTTCAATTGGGTCATCGACAATTTGATCTTGAGAAGCAACAATATCTTTTTTGAACTTTGCTTAATTGCTGACCTTCTGTACTTGGCAATCATTCTAAATTTAATGGGACCACCTCTAAGATGGTTGGCTTACAAAACCCAACCCATATAAGGTTGACCCCATTTTTAGGGCTGCTATCAGATACCCAGGGGTAAATTGTATGTAAAGTGTGCGAAGACACAAAGAGGCTAAATTTCTGTCAGCAATTAGCTTCTCCACAGCCCCTCCCTTCTGCTCTAAGTGACAGCTGTAGCAAGTTCCTGGTTTAATACTACAGCATTCACTTAGAGCAGGGAGAGGTGCTTTGAAGCAGTTTGATACCCCGAAGAGTTGAGGCTGAAGGATTACCGTGATCATGCCTGACCGTCGATGCCTACGTATACAATTTGAGGACTATAATGCATCTTTAGTGAGGTTATAGTGCAACTAAATCCATCGTAATCCCTTCTATTAGGGCTTTTAAGGCCTTTTTATTGTACCAAAATTAAAACGGTTTAAAACTTTTGATAAATGAGTTGCTTTTAGACAGTTTTTGGGGCAACTTTCTGTGGTATATTTATTATAGTTAAATTATTCTGTAATAGACACTGTGTATAACTTTGTTTATCCTTCCCTCCCATAATAGTTATAGCCAGCAACAATGCACCCAATGGTTTGCTCTGTGCGATGTGTGATTCTTATGACTACAACTTGTGTTACTCTACGGAAATGATGAAGTGCACCGGAAAACAAAATAGATGTATTACATTGACAAGGCGAGAAGGTAACTTGAATATTGTAGCATTTGTAGTATTTTGCATTATGAGAATCTTGTACAAGAACAGACACTTAAAAACATTGGAAAAAGTCTAAATTTCGGAAATCATGTAGTCCTAAAAATCCAATATGTACCTATCAAGACAGGGGAAAGTTGCAAGCCCTGTGTTTCCAATCCTACTTGTCCACACTTGTTAACCTACAGGTGACAACTGGACAACAGCCCCAATTCTTTTGAATTGTGAGGCAAATAGAATAGTTTTTCAAAAGTACAAGCAAAAGTCAGAACTGTAAAAGAGCAATAGAGAATGTAAAATTACAAGCACCAGAAGATCAGTATAACCAGCACTGTAGGAGTGAGAATGAATGAAGATGTCTGGACTTTGGCCCAGCAGCAGGTTCAGGATGAAATTATGGTTTTGAATAGGCATTAATGGGTCCAGTTAAGATTTTATCCTATATATACATATATATATCGCTGGTAACATATGTGATCAGTGCTGACCAGTTTTACCAGTGGGAGGTTGGTGTCAGTAAGGAGATGAGTATTGCTCTCATTGCTAAGCAACACTGTGCAGTAAAGCTGCGCATGCGCAGTGAGCAGGCAGAGGACACGAACCTGTTCTAATGCTCACTGCATATTAGAGGCAACAAAGGGGAGAATGAAGGCACAAGAATTATGGCCAGCCGCCAGATGACGTAGCTTAAGAAGGTTTAGCCCTGAGCAGAGGGAGAACAGAAGAAACAGCTCGACTCGGATACCAGGTAGAGAAATAAAGTTAATTTTATTGGCTTGTAAGTGGAGGATTTTTTAGCTAAAAGAAGGGTGTCCTTGTTCAATTAGGGCTCTATAGGAACCGGTCAATACCTGTTTTTATGAAAAAGTTGGTGACAGGTTCCCTTTAAGTCCCCATCTGCTGAGCTTCCTGCTCCTGATTCCTCTATAAGCCTCCGTGGGTGTTTTATACCCCGTGTTCTGCCTTCTTCTAATACTTGTGTTATGAAGCCACATAATATTTCATCTAACATATAAATGAAGAATACCGGTGTTATTTCTTTATATACATCAATAAAGTTTATTGATATACAATACGACTATTGTAATAGATCAAACATATACACAGATTACATTTTCTGCCAAGTAATGAAATGACAAGTAGAGATACTGGGGCAGATTTACTTACCCGGTCCTGTCGCGATCACGCGGCGCATTCTCTGTGGAGGATTTGGGTCTTCCGGCGATTCACTAAGGTAGTGCGCCCGATGTCCACCAGGTGTCGCTGCTGTGCTGAAGTCCGTCGGAGTTCACTGAAGTTCACCGTCCTACCCTGGGTGCAGGTAAGTGCGTGTCAAGCGACACTTGTTTTTTGTAAATACGGCGGTTTTTCCGAATCTGTCGGCCGCATGCATGCCGGTGCCGATGCACCACAATCCGATCGCGTGCGCCAAAAACCCGGGGCAATTCAGGGAAAATCAGTGCAAATCGGTAATATTCATGTAACCCGTCGGAAAAACGCGATTCGGGCCCTTAGTAAATGACCCCCATTGTGTAATATCCAATACAGTGGTAAATTCAGATCTAAATGCCATGTAATAAAATTAGGCATGAAGAAACAAAAACTGCAAGAAAAGCCAACACCTAAATATTCAAAGACAAAAAAAGAGAAACAGACAAATAACACAGAACATAAACACAAGTATAAGAATAGGGAGGGCTCAGTAGGGAGAGTACATGAAGGTAAATTGAGGTCAAAATGAGCAGGAAGACAAATAAGAGAGACACAAGAACGGAGGGGAAAAACATAAGTGGTCACATGGTAACCCTCATAGGAGGGGTTGTCAGAGACACAGCCAGACAAGATCAATGTAAAACAATTTGTAGTAACTAACATAACCACAATATCTCTGCAGATACAGATCCACAAGTATCAACTCTGAGGGGATGTGCAACCAAGAGTTTCTGTGACCGTGGCAGCTACTCCATCGACTACGAATATTACACAATACACAGAAATGTCATTTGCTCCGGTGGAGGGAAAAGTATCCAGAAGGTCGTCCTGACTCCGACCATTGTCTGTCTTCTGCTGTTGAGGTGGATCTTCTAGAAGCTGGATGGGGTCATATATGTTCTGCTCCTGTCACTATCAGATCTTTCTAGAGGGTTTTAATAATTTCCAAATCAATAAATAATAACGATTCTACTTTCATCACTGCTGTTTTTACTGACTTTTAAACATTATATATCGACAATATTCATTAGTATTAGACCATGAGGAGTTGATGTAATAGCTATACACGCGCTGCTGACATACACAATCTATATTGGTGTAAGGGATGAGCTACTGTACATTACATCAAGCCTAAATATATAGGAAGGCCATATATAGGGACACAGAACGTCCAACACTACAAGACACACCTCTACTATGACTATATATGACAGACAGACAGTGTCATGCATGGCGGCTGGTACGGAGAGGCTGTTTTAAAAACACAGAATTATCTTTAATTCTCAATAAATATAATTGTGTTTGTAATAGACTAAGTTTTACATTTTGCAATTGTAGTTATAAAATTTGTCTGCTGTTCTTTAAGAAATTTTCTAGAAATTCAAGAAAATCTCCTGGGCCATGGGTACTTAAAGAATAGTGAACTAATCCTGCTCTGGCTTGTGGTTCCCAATTTACTCCATGGACAATCTGTGGCCTCCATGGACGATGAGAAATAATTTCCTCCAATATCACAAATGACTTTCTGTGGTCCAAAGAGGTCTCTGATTATAAATTGAGTCTCATGTTTTTTGGTCACCCCTGTCCAAAGGTTTTCTAGGAATACCTGGCAAACACTGTTAGGGAACCAACAAGAGAAGATCCATATTATACAACAGATCAGAAGGGATAGGATGTGTCTTATTAAGCTTTGGCCACAACTCCATATTTTACACATCCATGCAACATTGATTTACATTGACGCCTTCTTTTCTAATTGCTTCTCTACATTTCCATTTTGTCGCCTGTTGAAAAAATTTTTTGTTTGACCTATTTTCTTAATGCTTGCAGAATAATAGTAGTCTATGCGTCCGCAAAAAAAATCAAGCGCAGCCCATTTTTTTCCCTGAGGATGCCGAGGAACCTGGTGTCTGCCTTCTTGGCAATGTTAAACTTTTAATAATAAAAAAACAACCAGAACAATGGAAGCACAAAACGAGGGCGGTTCAATAAATACCTGTGTTTGACGACAGAGGGCGTTCCTGAGGGAAGTTGGTGTTATCATTATGTGCTGCCATCTATCATACGAAACGGCAAAACAAATTGCAGACTGATTGATTGGTTAGTTCGGATTTGGCAGCCATTTGAGTAGGACGTGTTTCGTGATTTTCGCTATGAATGAAAAAGAGCAGTATCGTTCTGTAGTTAGCTTTTTGTTTTTAGATGGGAAAAAATGTGAGGAGATAAAAGCAAAGTTGGATGCTGTTTATGGGGACACTTCCCCATCTGTGACCACAGTTAGATATTGGTTCAATGAATTTAAAAGCGGGCGAACATCCGATTTTGATGAGGAGCGACCAGGGCGCCCGGCAGATGTGGTTACCAAGGAAATCATTCAAAGCGTCCACGACTTGATATTCGCTGATCAACCAACGAAAGTGCGCAAAGTAGCAGAGGCCGTAGGTGTGTCAACCGGAACGGCAATTAATATTTTACATGATAAGTTGACAATGAAATAGTTGTCGGCCCGATGGGTGCCACGATTGCTCTTAGTGGAAAACAAGCGGATGCGGCTGTTAACTTCGGAGCAGTGTTTGGAGCAATTTAAGTCAAATCCGAAGGAGTTTTTGCATTGAGTTGTCACCGTTGATGGATTCATCATTACACACCAGAAACTAGGCAACAATCAAAACAATGGATTTCTCCTGGTGAATCTGCAACAAAGAAAGCGAAGACTGTCCCATTGGCCGGAAAGGTCAAGGCGACGATTTTTTGGGATGCAAACGGCGTCATCCTCATGGATTTTTTAAAAAAAAGGAAGAATCAACACTGGACAATGCTACAGTGAGTTATTGGACCACTTCGACAAAAAAAAAAAAAAATTTACTGGTATTTCATCATATCCCATGGACGAATTTAATAACAATTGTGATGAATTATGGGTTATAAAGCCCGCTCTCCTGAAATAAATTTTGAGACAAAAACTTATAAGATAACAAATTTAACACCTACCAGGCAAATGCTTCCCCATGAATGGAAAATGTTAATGAATTCAGACTCTGCAACTCCAGTCGCATCTGTGTTTGCCACATCCCGTAAAATGGCTGCTAAAGATTATGGAAAAACGATAATGATCATAATTCATATATATATATTATATATATATATATTATACAGGCGGTCCCCTACTTAAGGACACCCGACTTACAGAACCCAGTTACAGCCGGACCCCTCTGCCCACTGTGACTGGTGAAGCTTTCTGAATGCTTTACCACATCCCGACTGCATCGCTCGCTACAAGTGTCCCTGTAAGACGCTTTATTGATAATCTTTGGTCCCATTACAGCAAAAAATTTTGAAACTCCAATTGTCAATAGGGCAAAAAAAAAAATTGTCTGGAACTACAATTATAAAATATACAGTTTCGACTTACATACAAATTCAACTTAAGAACAAACCTACGGACCCTATCTTATTCGTAATCCGGGGACTGCCTGTATAAGGATTTCAGGGTGTGTGGGGGGGGGGGGGCAAGAAAATAAATATTGAACAATTGGCCCGACTTTTCATAATGGTGTTCGGATTTGTTTGAATGTTGGATTTGTAAATTCATCCTGAGAAATGTTCTGGAAATATTTTTTCCTTTGGAGACCCCTGGAAGAAGATATGGCCTAAAGAGGAAATCTGTACCCAACTTCCCACCTTTCCAGGTGTAGCCATGCCCCTCTCACATGACAAAGGGGGTGGATTAGGTGGTAATTTTAAAAAGAGCATGCCAGAATCTTATCGTTATCAGTTTCAAGGAGATAAAACCAGTTTTGCAGAGGTGTCCAGGATTTCATTGGTTCTCCTCCAGGGATCTCTTTGGCAAACAAATCTGTTTTTCTTTATTTTATGCCTTTTATTATTCTGTATGTCTGTTTATTTATTTAAGCACTGTGCCTTTTGCATATTAAATTCTCCTTTAATAAATGTTTCCTTTTGGCTCTATATTTTCCCAAAATTCTTTAGAGTGTCTGTGTGCTAGCAGTGGCTATAAGCAGGGAACTGTACTGTTCCTACAGCAGTGAATTTGTGCGGTTGTGGTGTAGGTGTCTAGTAAACTGTAATTAGAAGTGGTGACAGCTGGGATAAGTGTATGGAACGAGTGTGTGACTGTATCAGGGAACAAAGGGACTCTGTGCATATAGTGTGGTTGTGCACCTCATGGGCTGTGTGTGTGGCATATCCTGTCATGGATCCTGATGACTCTGGGTTCCCTGACAAATATGGCTGCTGGGTGCTAGTGGAGTAAAATTAAGAGTAAAGAAGCCATCTTGCATATGTGGGCGGGCTTTATGTGCTCCAATGGGAGGCTCTTTAGTGCAGGTACACCCTGTGACTGAACCCTAGAGTGGGGCTTTATCACAAATGGAAAAAGCATTCACACCCCTTGATTTTTTTTTATTTTTAAAAGTTACCGCCACAAATTTAAAATGATCTTATTAATAATTTATGTGACACAAAGTATTAAGCATTTTTTAAGTGTAAAGAAAATGACACAAATTTTATAAAATGAAATATAAGTAGAGATGAGCGAACATACTCGTCCGAGCTTGATGCTCGATCGAGCATTAGCGTACTCGTAACTGCTCGTTGCTCGGACGAGTATTTCGCCCGCTCGAGAAAATGGCAGCTCCCGCCGTTTTGCTTTTTGGCGGCCAGAAACAGAGCCAATCACAAGCCAGGAGACTCTGCACTCCACCCAGCATGACGTGGTACCCTTACACGTCGATAGCAGTGGTTGGCTGGCCAGATCAGGTGACCCTGGGATAGACTAGCCGCTGCCCGCGCTGCTCGGATCATTCTCTGTCTGGATGCCGCTAGGGAGAGAGCTGCTGCTGGACCCCAAGGCGGTCACAGGGCGCACAATTGGAGTCCTGTGCATCCACGGGGACGTAAAGGACTACCCCACCACAGTTATTAACTTCCAGACCTCTTGTGGAGAGACGCTACATGAGGCAGCGGTTGTCATGAACTTGCCCCATGCCAACCTTTGCACCTTGTTCACACTTCCCCTTCTGCCCACAAATCCTAGATATTGACAATTTTGTGACCCTGCTGTTCTGCCGGTAGGCTCCACCGTAGAAGGAGTGTACGGTACCGCAGGCTTGTTTGCCATCTCACCACTAGATGATAATGAGACCATGTCTCACCATGTCTCCTAAGTTTGATTGGCATCAACAACATAATCATCATTAACAAATGTCTCTGCACTTTCTTTCTCAATCTGGTAACTCCTAGACGAAGGCAGCGTGCCGAAACAAACGTCGGGTGACATTCGGGCAACCGCTGGCAGCCCTTTACGCAATTATGATTCATTACAGATAGATTTATGCACATATATTGATAAGAACTTTCTATCAACCTTATTCCTTTTATAGTCTAAATTTTTGCTCATTCTGGTAACACCTGCTCGTACCTCTCACACATGACTGACAATATCTTCTGCCCTAATGACGGACACAGCAAATTTCTCCTCTAAATCCAGACTGCCATGTTAAATATCCTCAATCCACTCTGAGATCTTTCCTGGGCCATACCAAGTAAGTGTGATATCTAAAGAACTCACGGATTCTTGGCTGCTTGTGAAGATGAGATGATGTGGAAGACCAGCTAACCGCTCCTCAACTGCTGGATTTGCCACCAGGAGATGACCGCTAGAAGAAATTGACAGCTGAGGCCTGTTGCTGTTGCTTTGTCACAGTAACCAAGTGTCCCCAATATAATTTTATTCCATGAACTATTGTAATTAGGCATGTTGTGTAATGTTGTGTAGTTCACAATATCTTAAGGGGAAGGTGACCCCAATAGAACAATTTTCCACAAATTGCACCAAGCCAGATAATGCAGTATAGTTCATACTAACTAAAAAGGAATGTAACCCCCTATAATATTATTCCATAAGCAATTGCAACCAGCAAGATAATGCAGTGTAGTTCATACTAACTACAAGGGGAAGGTGACCCCCAGAAATATGATGCAATATGCAAAAAATTGCACAGAGGAATCAACCCAGCCAGAGCCAGCAGGGTGTATAGATCCTAAAATTAAATTCCACTTCATCTGAACCTCACATCTTCAGGTGAATAATATGTACAGATCACCCATAGCCCCATCATCAGGCAAACTAAATATGGGCACTGAGTACGGCACATGTCGGGATCATATGGTTGGTCAAAGAAGACAGTCTATTTCCTGGCAGGATTGTATTTTTCATTTTTATAACTTTTATATTTATGTTTATGACTTCTTTATCGTTGAAATGATCATCTTCATTGTCTCCACCCATCGTCAACTCGTATAAACAACCCCTTCGCCCAGTCTCGTATATCCACAGACAACAACACAAGAGCGAGAAACCATCATGATGTCTCTTCTTGGAATCATCACCTTCATCTCAGCTCTTGCAGCAACAGGTACAACTGTCTATTATATCACTGCTGTGTTATAAAAACTACTAGTACAGGGCAGCTACATAAAAATGAAGAAAACCCTTGACTCTCTGGAAGCTCAAGGATGGAACCTGAGGGCCTCCGGAGAGATGGGTTATTCTTATAGCTTTTTTCCACCTTCTTTTATACCTTGACTACTTATTAAAGTCTTGGAAACCTTTAAGCATAAAGAAAGTTGAGCCTTTTTGGGCGTAACTTTTAAAATTCAAGTTAAGTGACGCAAATTCCTCAAATATTAATGCCCCCAGATGAAAAATTACAAATGTGGTGAAATTGGCAAAAAACCCAGCATTTGCGTCACTTTCTTGCGGGCTGTGTTTTTACGACTTTCACTGTGCGATGATACATCTATATCAACCTGAGGGCCTCCAGAGAGATGATCTATTTTTATAGCTTTTTTTCCGCATCTTTTATACCTTTTCACTATTTATTAAAGTCTTGGAAACCTTTAAGCACAAAGAAAGTATGGATGCGGCAGGAGTTGACTCTTTTGTGCATAACTTTTAAAATTCAAGGTTCCTCAAATTTCAATGCCCCCAGATGAAAAATTCTGCCATCATTATCTGTCTTATTTGTATTATTTTATCTCTAAATGAGCTAGGGGGTCAGTTATCTTTATTTTTTCTCCTTTTTTTGCCAACTTTTTGGAATATTGCAATTTTTGCGACTTTTTGAAATCTGCTTTTAAGTCCACCGGACATTTTTTTATTCTCAGTAATATACATTCATTTTCTATTCCAGACATTCTAAATTGTCTAAAATTTGCAACATTTTTTGGTGCAAAAACCTCCAGACTAGACCATACTTAACCCCTTAAGGACGCAGGTTTTTTTCACTCATTTCTTGACTGAATTTTTAATTTTTCTTTGTACAGAGCTGTGTGAGGCTTATTTTCTGCATAACAAAGTACATCTCAGAGCCATTATTTATTCTTCCATGCTGTGTACTAGGAAGCTGGAAAAATATTACAAATGTGGCAAAAAAGCATTTGCGTGGGTTTTCACAACTTTCACTGTGCGCTCCAAATGATACGTCTACTTTATTCTTTGGGTCCGATTTTGGGACGCAGCGATACCTAAAGTGTTTATGATTTTTACTGTTTATTATGTTTTATATCAGTTTTAAGGAAAGCTATATACTAAAGGGGATGGCTATACCCTAAAGGGGGCTGACTATATGCTAAAGGGGATGGCTATACTCTAAAGGGGGCTGACTATATACTAAAGGGGATGGCTATCTATATACTACATTATAGTATATACTATTTACACTCACCGGCCACTTTATTAGGTACACCTGTCCAACTGCTCATTAACACTTAATTTCTAATCAGCCAATCACATGTAGACATGGTCAAGACAATCTCCTGCAGTTCAAACCGAGCATCAGTATGGGGAAGAAAGGTGATTTGAGTTCCTTTGAACGTTGCATGGTTGTTGGTGACAGAAGGGCTGGTCTGAGTATTTCAGAAACTGCTGATCTACTGGGATTTTCACGCACAACCACACAGCCTACCTGAGTATTGTTGCTGACCATGTCCATCCCTTTATGAGCACAATGTACCCTGTAACATCTGATGGCTACTTTCAGCAGGATAATGCGCCATGTCATAAAGCTGGAATCATCTCAGACTGGTTTCTTGAACATGACAATGAGTTCACTGTACTCAAATGGCCTCCACAGTCACCAGATCTCAATCCAATAGAGCATTGTTGGGATGTGGTGGAACGGGACATTCGCATCATGGATGTGCAGCCGACAAATCTGCGGCAACTGTGTGATGCCATCATGTCAATATGGACCAAAATCTCTGAGGAGCTTCCAGTACCTTGTTGTATCTATGCCACGAAGAATTGAGGCAGTTCTGAAGGCATTATGATTTTTACTGTTTATTATGTTTTATATCAGTTTTAAGGAAAGGGGGTTAATTTTAATTTTTAGTTTTTAAATTTTTTTTAAACCTTTTTTAAACCCTAGATGGTCTGATCGTTCCTACCATTTATGGCAACACTACTGTATTGCAGTATATGGTATTTTTACACAGTATCCATTACAATGTGCCACTGGCTCATCGTAACAAAACTGCAGAAACCCAACAGCCTCGGCTCTGATAAAGACCTGAGACTGTCATGGCATTCAATTGCCACCCCCAATGATGTTCGGGGGAGCAAGGATCTATACAAATATGGCCATTCTGTAAATGCCACTTATATCAGAGGGGTTAAAACCTGCAATCGGCACCAGCACTCACTGCGGGTATAAGAGGTAGGAGTTTGCTGCAATATGCAGCACACCCCATCTCTGTATGAAGGGGTTCAGCATGTGAGCTTTCTTCATACACCCTCACACATTTGTGTGACAATTTTGAGACATTTGAGATAAAACTGAGAACGATTAATTACCAAAGAAGCAGATGGAAAAAAGACAGGCAAAAACTTAGCCAAAACAAAGTTAAGATAAATGACCCCATAGAATGTTTCGGTTTTTCTAAGCTGCATTCTGAAAGCCATTACTTTTTAGATTTAAATTCATTATTACATACTGTAATAAATACACTTATTAACTACATTTTACCATCTATTTTTTAAAAACATAATAAAGACATTACAATTTTGTAAAAGATCATTTTTTCTTTTTCATTATAAATAATAAAATTCCCTGTGAAGAATTGAAATAATATACGGTATAATTACATTGTAGAACATATGATTACAGATTAGCAGACCCGATGTTCCAGATTTTCAGCTGAATAGCCAATCCGGCAAATTGACAACCCTTTTTACTAGCCATGGCTATGAAACACATCTGTTACCTCTTTCAGCTTCTCCATGCATCCTGATGGCTAATAAATCAATCAATCAATCAATAAAAAAGTGAATATATCTGTGACCCTGGCACCTAGAAAAACTGTTTTAGATTTATATGGAAGAGTAGAATAAATGAGATTCTAGGTGCCGGGGATCCAAAGTTATGGCTCCTAGAAACCAGGACATATCTTGTACGTCTTTGGGCATACATGTGGCACCCTGCAACAATGTATGAGATACGTCCTTAGCAGGGAAAGGGCAAAACATTTTAATTTTTTTATATGTTTCTTACGTTTCTTTTATACGTTTCTTTTTTATACGATTTAAGCCATCCATGTTATTATACAGTGTTCTGATCAACAATATATCAACATCATTGTATGTTGATCTACTCTGTTATATATTATGTCTGTCAGCATAGTGACAACTGCCATATCCTTGCTCCAGAAAACCTTTTTTTCTTTTCTTTTTTTTTTTTTATTGGTACAAAAAGAAATACATTTTAAAATAGTTTGTTTGCAACATCTGAGAGAAATACAATTAATTCCATTATATATTCCATTATTATTATACTCTATCCACATCTGTCAATAAACTTTGATAAACTTTGCCATTGATTTTCCTCCATTGTGCTGGTTAGATCCCACAAAGCTCAATGTGATGGACGGAAGTCCTTGCATATAAAAATATAATCCAAGAAGTCTCTGCCCACCAACCGAACAACAGTGCTAAAAACTGTTACACTACCACTCCCTTCAGACAGGGGCTCCTTGTATCCCATCTTTGTATGATGCAAGGATTCCCGACCACTGTTGTGTGCTTGAACCATGGGATTTGCCTATAACACAGGTTTGTTTCCACAGAGCAAGACCGTGTGTAGGGGGGCTTAGTTACATTATATAATACAAATATATGTATCATACAAATTTTCTTTTTTACAGGTCACGCTCTGGCGTGCATATACTGTGACTCCGAATATTCGACTTCCTGCACGGGTGAAATTGTTGAGTGTCCCTCTGGTTCTTTATGTGGTTCCATATTATATGAACATATCAGTGGTGAGTTGTGGAATGATAAAATACACACTTCTATCAAAATCTTGGCTCTATGTGAATGTGTAATATATAGGCATTGCATGGATTCTGAGTTCCCGCCTTCGAAAATTGTCAGTGTACAACCAAAAACAAATCACCAGGCAAGTCATTGGGTTTTTTATATCCTTTAGTGAAAAATATTATATAATACAAAAGTTATTTTACGTCTTTGTATTTTTCAGTTTTTACATTTTTTGAGTCATACACTCTAGGAAACACATTGGAGGTCATTTACTAAGGGCCCGAATCGTTATTTTTTGTCGGGGTTCCCAAAAATTACCGGTTTGCGCCGAATTGCCCTGGGTTTTTGGCGCACGCGATTGGATTGTGGTGCATTGCCGCCGGCTTGCATGCGACGGAAATCGGGGGCATGGCCGTTGGAAAACCTGACGGATTCGGAAAAACCCTAGAATTTTTTTTTTAAAATGCGCTTGACACGCGCTTACCTGCACCCAGGATAGGAAGGCGAACTCCGGCGGACCTCGACTCAGCAGCGACACCTGGTGGACATCGGGCGCACTACATTAGTGAATCGCTGGAAGACCCGAATCCTCGACGGAGAACACTCAGCTGGATCGCGACAGGACCGGATAATTAAATCTGCCCCAATATACTGCATGTAGTCGGTAAAATACCTTCTTAATCCACTCTTTTTGGAAAGTATCGCAGTGTCCAATACTTAAATGGGTATTCTCGTCTGTGTCCTTGGATACAACCACCTCTGCTGGAGGGATTGCCCAAAGAAACAAAATATTGTGAATGCCCAGGTGAAAATACCTCTGTAAGAACAATTGTTTTTGGAAAGGATAAAAAATATGAATCAAAAAAATAAAACTGCTGTTCCATCCAAGATACGTGAGTGCAGCACCTTTGACCCGGATTAAATAGGTTCCATAAAACAATTTGATCCGTCTATAAAGAAATCTGAGGCTATTAAAATTCTGTCTGATGATGGTAGTATAATCATAAAGAGAGCAGACGAGGGGGGGGGGGTAATTGTAATAATGGACAGATCAGCATATAATGCAGAAGCTGACTCTCGATTGTTGGATATTAAAGTGTATAGAAGACTAAATGAACTACTAGGAAATTTAAATGTGAGATTAATGAGACTCTAAATGATGCGTTACTCCTTGGAATTATTGATGAATATGTATATAAGAGTCTCTCGACTGAACACCCAAGGGTTCTAATACTGTATTTATTACCAAAAATACATAAAAATTAGAAAAAAACCTTGGGACGTCCAATCGTCTCGGGGGTTAATTCAGTGTTGTATCCATTGGCTGTTTAATTCAATAGCTTTTTACAACCGACTGTACAGATGTTACCAAGATGCCTTAAAGACACAAGTCAATTCTTGATACATGTTCCAATGAATGAGGGTGTGTTAGCAATAAATGAAAAGTTATGCCTTAATTCCAAATTGCCTAATGATCAGATTCAATTTATTATGACCTCACCAGAATTTGTTTTAAAAAAAGAACTACTTTTGTTTTGGATCTGAATATTACTTGCAACTACAGGGACTTCTGTGGGGTCCCCTGTGGCTCCAGGTTTGGCCAATATCTTTATGTCAACATTTGAGGATCAAAATCTTCATATACATCCAATAAGTCATCGAGACATTGGGGCAGATTTACTTACCTGGTCCATTTGGGATCCAGCGGCGGGTTCTCCGACGCTGACTCAGGTCTGGCCGAGATTCACTAAGGTCGTGCGCCCGATGTCCACCAGGTGTCTCTGCTGCGCTGAAGTCCGTCTGAGTTCACTGGAGTTCACCAAGCTATTCCAGGGTGCAGGTATGTGTCGAGCGACACTTTTTTTTTTTAAAATACGGCGATTTTTCCGAATCCGTCAGCTTTTCCGATGGCCACGCCCCCGATTTCCGTTGCGTGCATGCCGGTGCCGATGCGCCACAATCCGATCCTGTGTGCCAAAAACACGGGGCAATTCAGCGCAAAACGGTAATATTCGGGAAACCCGAAGGAAAAACGCGATTCGGGCCCTTAGTAAATGACCCCCATTATATGGCTCAGGTATCTGGACGGCATATTTATAGGTTGGGCAGCTGTGAATGTGAATTACAAGAATGGCTCTAATTTTTGAACGAGTTTCGTGAACTTATTAGATTTACTCCAAAATGAAACTCTGAGAAAATTCTTTTTTTTAGATATAAAAGTTGTCAAAATTAAGGATAATTCCGTGATAACTGCATTATTCCCCAAACCAACAGATAAAAATAATGTACTTAATAGATCTAGATTCCATAGTTCTCATACATTTTAAGGCATCCCAAAAGGTCAACTTATTAGAGCTCGCCGTATCGGTAATACTCATAATGAATATGCCAAGAATAAAAATCTCTTTCTAAAAAAATTGTAGAAAAAGGATATAAAAAAGATGAACTTGAATAATTAGGTTATGGAAAAAAAAACTAAAGTTTGGTGAGATTTAAGGGAAGTCAAAAATGATTCTACAAATAGAAATAATGACAAAAGTCTAAGTATATCTACGGATGACCGCCATGCCACAATGATGAAGAGAACAATTCTTAAACATCGGAATTTGCTTCGTTTTGTACCGCAATATGGTAAGTTATTCAAGGAACCTCCGCGTTTTGCATATAGAAACGGTAAATCTGTAGCTGTTAGAATAATTTGTGCAGATATTAATAAAAATAAACCTTCTCAGCAAACTTTTTTATGTGCAAAATCGCTTGCTTAACTTGTCAAAATTGCAATGTGATCATTAGCATTTTAATTAAGGGCTGGTTTACCTGTGAAAGTAAACATTTGATTTATTCCTTGAAATGCCCTTGTGGCAAAATGTATCTAGGCCAAACAAAAATGTCAGGTCTGAATTAGGCTTAATGAACACAGGTATGCGATAAGAATATGTATGAAACTGAACAAATCTGCTGAGAGTAAAACCAATCCAAATGAAAAGGAAAACAGAAAGTTTGGTGAGACTACGGTAGAGAGACATTTTTTTGAATATAGACATTAGAAGACATATAGACATATTAGAAGAAATAGTGGGATATGAAGAGAGTCAAATAATAATTTGACGGCTGCAACGTGAAAGATATTGGAAATTCAGATTGGAAACATTGAATCCTAAAGAGATGAACAAAAATTGTAACTTTAATGTTATTTGTGAGATGTTATTTGTAATGTCTTTTCTTTTATTTTAATGGAGAATATTATGATCTACAGGTGTGTTTCTGGCACAATGGGGCACATTTACTAAGGGCCAGAATCGCTAATTTTCGCCGGGTTTCCCGGAAAATTACCGGTTTGCGTCGTTTTGCCCCAGGTTTTGGCGACACGCGATCGGATTGTGTCACATCGGCGCAGGGTTTCACGCGATTCGGAAAAAACGCGGTATTTGAAAAAAAATATGTGTCGCTTGCCACGCACTTATATGCACCAGGAAGAAGCAGGTGAACTCCGGCGGACCTCGGTGCAGCAGCGACACCTAGTGGATATCGGGCGCACGACCTTAGTGAATCCCGGCAGACTCTGAATCAATGCCGGACAATGCGCCGACAGATCGTGAATGGACCAGGTAAGTAAATGAGCCCCAATGTGTATAACTAGCGGTGAGATTACCTACTGAGCATGTCTGAGGAAGTGGGCGTTCCCCCAAAACGTCACAGGACACAGCTCACGTTATAGACCCCTGGTCTCGTCCCCGTTATCGACTATGAGTCAATATACTTAAGTATTGGAAGATTCCGATACTTTCCAAAGAGAATGGAATTAAGAAGGTATTTTACTGACTACATGCAGTATAATGTGTTTCCTAGAGTGTATGACTCAAAGTGGAATGTGGATTCTTATGAAATATTGAAAAACTGAAAAATAGAAAGAAGTAAAAGAATTTTTGTATTATATGATATTTTTCACTAAAGGATATGAAAAACCAATTGCTTGCATGGTGATTTGTTTTTGGTGGTAAAATACAGACTTCTGGCTCCTGTTGTACTTTATTAAAGTGTTCTATTCTGTTTTTCTCCTTATCAGGATACAATATAAGAACCATCTCTCCAAACCTAACAGCACGGAATGGTAAGATTATCAAAGTGCTCAATTGTTCACTCAGGGTCGGGGCAAGGCATACCTGGTCAAGTGCCGAGGCCCAGAGATACTGGGGGGGGGGGGGGAGAGGTCCACATAAGGCTGTACATAAGGAATCCATGGGGTGAGGTTGGCTTTATATTCTATTCTGTTTTTCTCCTCATCAGGCTACAATATAAGAACCATCTTTCCGGATCCAACAGCACGAAATGGTAAGATTCTGAAATTGCTTCAATCAGGGCCAGCGCCAGCACATACCTGGGCAAGTGCCGTGGCCCAGAGCCGCCGGGGGGGGGGGGGCATAAGGGTGTACATAAGGAATCTATGGGGGGAGGGTGGCTTTATATAAAATAGCCATGAAGGGGCTGTTTGGGATGATAAACTAGGGAAATTTTAGGACAAGAGACTGTTCCAGTTTCAGGCTGTACTGTAGTCTGCTGGGACATCGCTACATGTCTAACCAAACCTTACCAGTCTCACTTTTGGCAGCATTGGTGACATTTTTATTTTTCTTTATGACGTGCGGTGGCCATGATATGCTATTCTCCTATTCCTATAGTAGGGATAACCCATTCATGAAATTTGGTTTTCATCCTCATCAACATGTCCCAGTTCCTATTCTTTCTAAAATAAAACGTTTACTTTGTTTCCTATTGCAGGTCGTCAATCTTCTTCAGGGTTTTCCAGGGGTTGCGTTCTTGAAAAAGAATGTAACTTTAAAGGAAATATAAGCTCCGGACCAGAACACACGGGGTATGCCACAACATGTTGTTCTCAGCATCTCTGTACTCCTCCTGTACCTTCATGTAAGTCCATCTCTGTTCCTTGGGAGATATAACATTGACCACATACATTGCAGCCTTTAGTCACACAGAAGTCATTTTACATTTGCTGTCATTTTTTTTCAATTGGGTCATCGATAGAGATGGGCAAATTGATTCCAAGGGATTAGAATATGTTTCGAATTTCAGGAAAACTTCGGTTCTGCACGAATTAAAAGTTTACAGTGATTTGTGGGAACAATTTTATTTTTTTTACATTTATCAGAGAACATATACACTTACCAGAGAACTCTGGTAAGATGAAAGGAACATAGTCGATCACATGCCGGCAGGCTTAAGTGATGTCACAGCCCAATAAAAATGGCCATTTGCAATCCTGCCATTTCACACTGCATGTGCTGTCTCTAACATCTATCTGCTGAGAGACGTCAGAGACGTTAGAGACTGATGGAGTGATTTTTTTCTCTAAGTCCAGAGTGTCGGTTTTTGGGGTTCTGTATTCCCCAAATTTCAAATGTTTTTTGCTGAGATGTGGAGAGTGGCACAGGAGCTTATGTTGCACTTGCAAGTAGTCAGGCTGTACATACTGAGACTGTTTAGGAGAATAGCAGTGACAGCAAAACACAAATCGATGATGATATAGCCGATCGAACTTGGGAACCGGGTGAAGCATGGGCTTCATCATCATCATTGGGAGAAGAGGGTGTCAGCTTGAGTGTCACGCATCAAAGCAGGCAGCAAGTCTCTACTGTGGCCATGAGTCAGCTGGGTGGCAGCCGTGCGAGGTTGGGAGCCAAACGACCGCGGGGTACAAAACTTGCTTCGCAGGTCCAAGTAAACAGTGGCACAGAGGCAGCGGCGGTAGTAGTCACCTACTCAGCGGTGTGGCAGTCCAGAGGGGGCTGAACTGGAGAATGAGGAGGACATTGAAGCACAAGCAGAGTCTGGTGAAATTAGTGGTTTTTGTACTCAGGTGCTAGGAGAGGAGGAGCAGGAGCATCCGGAGGAGGTAAAAGAAGTACTGTGGCAATATACAGTGGAGATGAAGGCCGGGAATCTCTCAGAGTCCTGTGCACATATGGCCAGCTGCCCGCTGCTTTGCCTAACTGGTGACAGCCAAATAGTCAACATCCGGCATAGGGATTGTTTTGGCTCTCCACCCTCTTGGATCCTTGCTACCGGTCCAAAATAGGTGCCTTTTTTCCAGCTGCCGAGAGGGAGCAATAACTTGCGTACTATAGAGAAATACTGTGCAGACAGTTGGCCACTGCCTATGTGGGCCATGGTCCATCCTCTGTCAGGTCTGACCAGGGTTTCCGGGCATTCATCGCTCACGTACTACTGCCACGGCTGCTTCGGGTGATGGTGGGAGGAGCAGTAGCAGCTCCATTGCAGCAGCTTAAGTCTGGAGTCCTTAATGAGCAGCTTCCTTCACCCGCCTAGGGAGGAGGGCAGGCGCCACCAGCAGCAGAAGGCAGGACATGGAGCAGACCCTGCATTAGCAGGTGGTGCGCTACTTGGACAGCACTCTACCACTCCATGTATTGGATCCCTTTAAATACAGGGCAGCCAAACTTTATGTGTGGCCAGAACAATTGTGGAGTTTGCAGTAGAAAGCTGTCCTGCCCGGCCTGTAGTGTGGCATCAGAAAGGGTGTTCAGTGTGGTGGGGGCCATTGTTACCCCAAGGAGAACGTGCTTGTCCACCTGTAAGGTGGAGAGACTGACCTTTGTCATGATGAATCAGGCGTGGATCGGCCAGGATTTCAACACACCAATGCCTAATGCATCAAATTACACCAGCCATGCCGCCTCCCCCAAATGTTGAGAAATGAGTCTGCATTCTAACTACCTGCCTCAGCCACTATTCTGATGCTGCCACCCACCTGATGCCACACATCTGCTGCCAGTTGCTCTATCTGGCTCCCACCATCTTTACCAGAGACTGTCACCTACCTCCACACTCTGTCATTCTGCCACTTTCTGACCTCCTGCTGCTGCTGTTGGCAGTTCCACTGTGGCCTACCAGGTTGCTGCCACCTCCAGAATGTGTGATTGTGCCACTCTCTGACCTCCTGCTTCTGCCCCCACCTCCACACTCTGTCATTGTGCTACTCTGTGGCCTACCAAGTTGCTGTCACCTCCATAATTTGTCATTGTGCCACTCTGTGGCCTACTCATGCTGCTGCCAACTGACCACTGCCTCCCTGGAACACCCTGTGATTTCCATAATGCTGTTTTCTCCCTCCACCACTATATGGCGTTGCCACTATGTTTGGTTTCCCCCTTCATTTCATCTGTCAGAAGGAATAAAAAGCCTCAGGATTGATAGCCAAAAGCAGGACTAGATACAGAACACACATGACATGCAAGTATCCCATTTACTGCTCAACTCTGTTTTGGATCAACTCCTGTTTGTTTTTGGCTTTAGCAATACTGTTGGATTATTGACTGCTTGAAAGCGGACACTGACGGGTGAAAAGAAGGGCAAAATGATCAGTGCCGTCAATGCAGAATTACTGCCGACACCCTCTCCACTCTTTTGGGGGGTTTCTACATGTATCCACGTGTAACAGAACAGGTCATAATCTATGGAATTATCTGATGTCAGTGTAAAAAGATTGCACTCTGTGATGTTATAGTGGGATCTTGGCCCTCAGCTCGGTCCTCTTGAGCTGGCACAGACGTCACCTTGTCAGGCTGCGTTCCCGCTTTGCTTATTTGGGGAATTTGGCCTCTGTAAGTGCACATGGAAGTGAAGAGTGAAGCGATTCTAAGAGCCGCAGCTGTCATGTGCATGTCATACTAAAACACAGCATTGTTTGAAGCCCAAACCACGCTCCCTATGCATATTTAAGTATGGCACAAAGTTTTACAACACCTTACAGGCTCTCTGCACCCAGAAATACTTGTTTTTAATGTGATATGCCATGAGTCCAAAAATTTGCCAATCTCTAGTCATCAACAATTTGATCTTGAGAATTAAAAATACCTTTTGTGAACTTAGCTTGATTGCTGACAACTGTTTCAAAATTACTGGGACAATTTCTATTTTTCACAGTTAGTCTCAAAAAATTGTAGGCTTGCAAAACCCCACCAAGATAAGGTTGACTGCTGTGGTGGGGAAAATATTTGAGGGGTTTGTTAGAGATGCTATCCTGGAGTATCTCACTGTGCACAACCTTATAACCCAGCGTCAGCATGGGTTTATGAGAGATCGGTCCTGTCAGACTAATCTGATTGGTTTCTACGAGGAGGTAAGTTCAAGACTGGATCTGGGGGACGCTGTGGATGTTGTATATCTGGACTTTTCAAAGGCATTTAACACCGTGCCACATAAAAGGTTGGTATATAAAATGAGACTGCTGGGAATAGGAGAAAATCTGTGTATTTGGGTAAGTAATTGGCTTAGTGATAGAAAACAGAGGGTCGTCATTAATGGCACATTCTCAGATTGGGTTGAGGTTACTAGTGGAGTGCCACAGGGGTCAGTATTGGGGCCACTTCTTTTTAATATTTTTATTAATGACCTTGTAGTGGGTTTACACAGTCAAGTTTCAATATTTGCAGATGATACTAAGCTGTGTAAAGTAATAAATACTGAGGTCGATAGTTTAGCATTACAGAGGGATTTGTGGAAGCTTGAGGAGTGGGCAGAGAAATGGTTGATGAGGTTTAATGTAGATAAATGTAAAGTTATGCACTTGGGCCATGGAAACAAAAAGTATAATTATGTTCTAAACGGTCAATTACTTGGTAAAACTGGAGCTTAAAAGGACTTGGGGGTATTGGTGGATGGTAAACTTAATTTTAGTGACCAGAGCCAGGCGGCTGCTGCTAAAGCAAATAAAATAATGGGATGTATCAAGAGAGGAATAGATTCTCATGATAAAGACATGGTTTTGCCCTTATACAAATCGCTGGTCAGACCACACATGGAATATTGTGGACAGTTTTGGGCAGCAGTGTATAAAAAGGATATAGTAGAGCTGGAACGGGTGCAGAGGAGAGCAACCAGGATTATTAGGGGAATGGGGGGACTAGAATACACTGACAGATTAAAAAATTTGGGATTATTCAGTTTAGAAAAAAGACGACTGAGGGGAGACCTCATTACAATGTACAAATACCTGAACGGACAGTACAAGGATCTCTCCAAAGATCTTTTTATACCTAGGCCTGTGACCAGGACAAGGGGGCATCCTCTACGCCTAGAGGAGAGGCGATTCTACCATCACCATAGACAAAGGTTCTTTACTGTAAGAGCAGTGAGACTGTGGAACTCTCTGCTGCAAGAGGTTGTTTTGGCCGACTCTATGTACATGTTCAAGAGAGGCCTGGATGACTTTCTGGAGAGAAAAAATATCACGGGTTATAGGGATAAAACATTTATTTAATTCTTAAAGGTTGGACTTGATGGACTTGCGTCTCCTTCCAGCCTTATATACTATGATACTATGACCCCATTGTAGTGGCTGCTATCAGATACCCATGGGTAAATTGTAACGAGCGTGAAGACATAAAGAAGTCGCCGTTCTGGAGAAGTGTTTAATATTTGGAAAGTAAGATACCCAGAACAGTTGAATCTGAAGGATTACCGTGATCCTGCTTGACCGTCGGTGCCTACAATTTTAGGACTATAATGCATCTTTACTGAGATTATAGTGCTACTAAATCCATCGTAATCCCTTTTATTTGGGCGTCAAGGCCTATTTATTGTACTAAAATTAAAACTTTCTAAAACTTTTGATAAATGAGTTGCTTTTATACAGTTTTTTGGTGCAACTTTTTGTGGTATATTTATTATAGTAAAATTATTCTGTAATACACACTGTGTATAACTTTGTTTATCACTCTCTCCCATAATAGTTATAGCCAGCAACAATGCACCCAATGGTTTGCTCTGTGCGATGTGTGATTCTTATGACTACAACGTGTGTGACTCTACAGAAATGATGAAGTGCACTGGAAAACAAAATAGATGTATTACACTGACCAGTCGAACAGGTAACTTGAATATTGTAGCATTTGTAGTATTTTGCATTATGGGAATCTTGTACAAGAACAGATTCTTTAGAAAAAGTCAAAATTTCAGAAATCATGTAGTCCTAAAAATCCAACAGATGACATAGCTGGATAAGGTTTACCCTTGAGCAGAGGGAGAAAAGGAAGAGCAGCTTGACTCGGATACCAGGTAGAGAAATTAAGTTAATTTTATTTGCTTGTAAATGGAGGATTTTTTAGCTAAAAGAAGGGTGTCCTTGTTCAATTAGGGCTCTATGGGAACCGGTAAATACCTGTTTTGGTGACAGGTTTCCTTTAACTTCTCCATCTGCTGAGATTCCTGCTCATGATTCCTCTATAAGCCTCCGTGGGTGTTTTATACCCCTTGTTCTGCCTTCTACTGAGACTTGTGTTATGAAGCCACATACTATTTCTTCTAACATATACTGGACACAATAGGGATAGTACATGAAGGTAAATTGAGGTCGAAATGAGCAGGAAGACAAATAAGGGAGACACAAGAACGGAGGTCACATGGCAACCCTCATAGGAGGAGTTTTGAGAGACACAGCCAGGTACCCAGAACCCAAATTCCACAGAACTTTAAAGTTAATCCAAAGGGACCAAATCCAGGTATATCATGAGATATGCAAGTCCACCATACACTCTGTGTCTCTCATCTCCATAGACATAATATGATTAAGGCCCTCAACCCATTGGGCTCTAGTGGACCTCCAAACTCTAGGAATAATCTGCTGCTTAGACAAAAGACACTACATTACTTTTATTATTGAGGAGAGAGAGCCAGAAATCATAGAGAGGAGATAAATCTCCGGAGTATGATCACAGCAATATTGGAGCATAGTGTCCGACAATAAATAAATAAAACCTGTTCTGTAGGTTTCTGACCTCGGACAGTCCCATCAAATGTGTAGCGGGGATCCCTTTGTTCAGTTGCATTGCCAACACACATCAGGAGTATAGTGGAACATTATATGTAGTCTTACAGGAGAACGGTACCACCCGGAGAGGATCTTTGTTTCTTGAATTTGTGCTGAAATGGAAAGGTTATGGCCCAGATTTATTATTCAAAATGGCTGTACATGTATTGTTTCCACTAGTATTGTGTGGTGACTACACTGTGTCCACTACGACACAATACTGTGCAACGAAAGGGGCGTCCCGATGCACAATCACACCGGGCACCACATTTATGTCGGCAAGTCCAATATAATTGTAGCACCAGTAGAAATCTACTGTCTTCATTCTTCTAACTGGTTAGGAAAATCCAGCGAAACTGACTTATGACCAGTGAACTGATTTTAAACCCACAATAAATGCCAATGTTAAAAATCTAACAAAAAACTGCATGAGATGTACATACAGCCGCCTTCAAGATCAATGGAAAACCATTTGTAATAGCTGAAATAACCACAAAATCTCTGCAGATGGAGAGCCAAAAATAACATCGACGAAGGGATGTGCAACAAAAAGTTACTGTGACCTTGGCAGCTACTCCATTGACCATGAATATCACACAACACACATCAATGTCATTTGCTCCGGTGATGAGAAAAGTATCCAGAAGGTCGTCCTGACTCCAACCATTGTCTGTCTTCTGCTGTTGAGGTGGATCTTCTAGGAGCTGGATGGGGTCATATATGTTCTGCTCCTGTCACTGTCAGATATTTCTAGATGGTTTTAATAATTTCCAAATCAATAAATAATAAAGGTTCTACTTATGTCACTGCTGTTTTTACTGACGGTTAAACATTATATATGGACAATATTCATTAGTATTAGCCCATGAGGAGTTGATGTAATAGCTATACACGCTCTGCTGACATACACAATCTATATTGGTGTAAGGGATGAGCTACTGTACATTACATCAAGCCTAAATATATAGGAAGGCCATATATAAGGACACAGAACGTCCAACACTACAAGACGCACCTCTTCTTTTACTTTATATGACAGACAGACTGTCAGGGTTCGGGGTCAGTGAACCCCTTGGACCACCGCGGGAGATGGTAATAGCCTACACCTGGGACCGGAATCTAAGTGGCACTCGGTCTTCACCAGAGCCCGCAGGTACCACCAGGTCATTCCACAGGTGCGACTAGCCCACGGTGGCAGCCAAGGTTGAGGTACAGATTCAGCGGGCAGTCTCAGAGTCGGGCACAAGCAGGCAGTCAGGGCAGGCGGCAGAGATGCAGAGGTCAGAGGTCGGGGTCCACAACAGGAGATCAAGTGGAGCAAGAAGAGAAACATGAACAAGGAGGGGAATAATGCTAGGAAGCTTTCTTTATGGCTTTTGGCTCAAAGATCCAGAAGGGTGTGATGGGAGCCGCCTGTTTAAATAGGAACCCGGAAGTGGCCTGTGCCAATCATTGGTGCACTGGCCCTTTAACTCTTTGAGTGCTGAAGCATGCGTGCCCTAGGGAGCAGTGACACACGCGGCCTAGCCAGGATGGGAGCAGGAGCGTGGAGAGGTAGGGCCAGGTCGCCGCCAAGGAGAAGAGCATGGGTCTGTTTTCGATCTAATGCATGGATCGCAGAGACACCCGTGACACAGACAATGTCATGGTGGCTGGTACGGAGAGGCCACTACCGCTAGGACAGCTGGACTTCTCTCATTGCTAGAACTCTTGTGCTCTCACATCTCGGTCGTCTCTCACAGACATTTGGAGGACACACACACAACAGGTGGATAGAGATACATGAAGAGCTACTGGAGAAGATGGAAACCTCCCAACCACCTCCAGAACATAATCTGATGGAAAGACTGACTGACATTGACACGTGACTGATAACCTATGTCACCCGAGTGATGCATTTTGGGAATAATCAGTTTGACACCATAAAGTATAGTTGTCTGTATCAAATTACATTTAACAAAAAAATAGAACAATAGAAACATTTAACACTGACTTCTCTGACTTGAATATATTTCTAGCTGCTATATGTGCTGATTTGCTGTTGTACATCATCTAATTCATGGATTTAAATGGGAATGTCTTAGAAATGTCACAATGAACAAAGTGTAGATATTTCTTCACAGTGCATTTTATTTTAGTATACTCTCCGCAGATAATATTTGGGGAGGTTATGGTTTTACTTTAAGCCCCTGATTCACACCCAACTGTTAACCAGGACAGATCAGACTGATATTCCTAATTGAATTGTTATAGTCCAGGTGAATTATCAAAGGGCTGGATGGCAGCTGCTGAAGCTTACCATAATACATTTGTCCAAGTGGACATTAGTCAAGTCAAAAAGGCGACATCCTTGTGTGACTCTTCTCCACCTCCATGACTCCTTGAGTCATTTGTAGAGATGCAGCACTGGTTCACATGAAGTGAGATAAATCATTTAATTATTACGGAAAATGGGCGGTTCACTCTACTCACACTGCAGACTGAGTTATCGGGTTAAAGGGTTGCTAACTGGTGATGAGACGCCCACAGATCAAGAGAATGGGGCGTTACAACGGGGTCCGATTTGTACCTTTGTCGGACCCTGCGTAGCTCCCCTAGATGAGTGGAGCAGACGGCCACGTATGTCTGTTCTGCTCCATTCATCTCTATGGAGTTGACGGAGATTGCAGAGTGTGGCAATGAAATGAACAGAACAGACATGTACGGCCATCTGCTCCACTCATATCGGGGAGCAACGAGGGGTTCGACAAAGGTACATTGGACGCCATTGGGCCCCCGTTCTCCTGATCTGTGCGGGTTTCATCACTGAGAACCCCACAGTTGAGAAAGTTAAGCCGTATCCTGTGAATAGGTCCTAACTTGTTTGGTGGGAAAACCCCTTTAGGCCAGTCATGTTATTCAGTGCTGCATTTGTATGTTGCAATCAAAGTTCATTTACTGTGTAATGCTGTTTCTCCTAATTAAGATGATGTAAACATCAACAGGAGGGCAATAGTGTAGTTAGAGGTGAGTGGACCTGATGGTTGGGTTTGGCATTCAGGTTCAGTCGTCTGACCCTGGACATATCCCCAGATTGTTGGTTGGGCAGCCAATTCGGCAAATTAACACTCATAGCTACGAGCCATGGCCAAGAATGTCCAGAGGGAAGCTCGACCATTGCGTCCTTTCATCTCAAATTGTGGACCGAAGACGTGTTTCCTTTAAGTTTTATATATAGAAATGAACAATACCCAATAAGTAGAGATTGCAAAGTTAAATCTTCACATTTATTTGATTAAAAAGTCAACTTTATTTTAAATTTAAAAAAAATATAGAATCCATGTGGATTGGTGGGTCTGTATTAGCTTTCTGTTGTGGTATATTAACACCTGTAACGGTGTGTAGCATTTTGTTTCAATGAAATATTTTTTATAAATCTTTGTGATTTTAAATCCCAAAAATTGTCCACTTTTATAGTTCAAGAGAATCCATATACTTTAAAGCAGCAGCAGATTATGGAGCTATTTACTTACCCGTCACAGAAAGTGCATCGTCCGTGTATAATGCCCTGTGTCGCGATTCACTAAGATTTTGCGCCGCAATATCCTGAATGTGTCGTCTCCCCTCTCAGGTCCGACAGACTTCCTCCTGGTGCATGTAAGTGCATTGGGGCTTATTTACTAAGGGTCCCGCGGCCGCATTTTCGTTGGGTTTCACAACTTTTCAGGCATTGCGGCGAGGATAGTGTCGCATGCAATCGGATTCTGTTGCAATCGCGCTGGCTTTCACGAGACACAAATCAGGAGGCGTGGACAATCTGACTGATTCGGACAACGCGCAGGATTTAACATTTAAATTTGTGTTGCATCCAATGCACTTACATACACCGGGAGGAAGATGGTTAACTCTAGCGGACCTGAGCAGCGGGGAAGTGACACATGCAGGAAATCGGGCGCACGATCTTCATGAATTGCGGCAGAGTTCATTTTCGTCGGACAGTCCAGATCGGGGATAGCGCAAGGACCAGATAAGTAAATGTGCCCCATTGTTTTGCGACACAATTTAAAAAAAATCCCTCACTCAGTCCGAATCAGCCAGTGCAACGCCAAAAAATGATTGCGTGCGACACAATCCCAGC
Source organism: Engystomops pustulosus (assembly GCA_019512145.1). Lineage (NCBI taxonomy): Eukaryota > Metazoa > Chordata > Amphibia > Anura > Leptodactylidae > Engystomops > Engystomops pustulosus. The sequence continues at coordinate 42,233 of WNYA01001062.1, forward strand.
GCAAACCCCTGTTATATACCTGTCAAAGCCATACAATCCCCAAAAAAGTGCAAAGTCTGATGAAAGTGCAGGGCGCGACCCTTAGTAAATGAGCCCCTATGGCTTTTTTGCTTTCACAGCCTGATAATAACACTAGCCTGCCGCCTCCTTAGTGCCCGGCCAGCACTATATGCATTGTATCTGGTTATTCTATGTTCCCTCAGTGATTAACACTGAAAATATAACTTTGAAGTGAATGTTATCCTTTCTAAATGGCAGAAATATTCCCACACACGATAAAAAAAATTTTACTTGAAGAAAACCCATATTTCACAACTATCATTTACCATTTAATTAAAAACTGTTTGTCACTTCTGTATTCTTCCAACTCGGACTAAGTCCAAACACAATCCTGTGTAACAACACAGAAAATCAAAAACACAATATATACAGTATAAAAGTATACGCTGCTCAAAAAAATTAAGGGAACATGCAAAGAACACATCCTAATTGATGAATGACATTGAATACTTGACTTGTACAAAGTTGAATGTATGAAAGCACAAACAACTAATCAATGGAAATCAAATTTATTAACCAGGATTTGGAGCCACCCCCAAAATTAAAGTGGAAAATCACACTACAGGCTGATATAACTTTGATGTAATGTGCATTAAACAAGACAAAATGAGACTGATTATTGTGTACGGCCTTCCTAAAATGCTTCGGCATGTTCCTGATTAGGCTCAGCAATGTGTGTGACCTCCACGTGCCTGTATGACCTCCCTACAATGCCTTGGCATGTTCCTGATGAGGCTCAGTATTGTGTGTGGCCTCCAAGTGCCTGTATGACCTCCCTACAATGCCTCGGCATGTTCCTGATGAGGCTCAGTATTGTGTGTGGCCTCCACGTGCCTGTATGACCACCCTACCATGCCTCGGCATGTTCCTGATGAGGCTCATTATTGTGTGTAGCCCCCACGTGTCTGTATGACCTCCCTACAATGCCGGGACATGCTCCTGATCAGGCTCAGTAGTGTGTATGGACTCCACATGCCTGTATGACCTCCCTACAATGCCTCGGCATGTTCCTGATGAGGCTTAGTATTGTGTGTGGCATCCACGTGTCTGTATGACCTCCCTACAATGCCAGGACATGCTCCTGATCAGGCTCAGATACAGGAAGATGAATCATTATCTCAAATGACAAAATTTGGGCCTATAAACAATACAACCTCCAAGTCATGGAGGCATTACAAAGCACCCATACAGAGATTGTTCCCTGTCTAAAGGATATCATCATTGTAAGCCCCTTCAGACGCCAAATAATATAAAGGCACAGTTAAGTAAACAATAACTCTGATATAAAGGGCTAATACAGCTTCATATATCCTCACAGATACACACTGCAAGCCAAACACAATTGTATAGCCTTCAGCAAACTGCTCCTAGATGTCTTTGTAACTTACCAGTAATTACAAAACCATAACTTTTAGGCAGATAGTGTCCATTTAACTGTGCAAGAAACTGTGCAACTGTGCAAGAAAATACTTGTATATTTTTGGGGATCACGCTGCCGGGACAGGGATTCAAAAGGGCATTGTGTTGCATGCGATCAGATTTTGGCTTATATGCGACACAAATTGGGGGGGGGGTCGGTCGGGCCATCAAACAAACCGTGGGATTTAACTTAAAAATTGTGTTGCAAGACGTGCACTTACATACACCGGGGGGAAGGTGGTGAATTCCGGTGGACCTGAGCAGGGAAGCGACACATTCAGGAAAGCGGGTACATGATCTTCTTGAATCGCGGCACAGTGAATTTTCGTTGGGCTATGCACTTTCAGGAACTCCTCAGGACCGGGTATGTAAATGTGCCCCAGTGTGTCCATGCTTTGAGAAGGATAAAGAGAAGGCTATAGTTAAAGTCTCAGTCTCATTTGCATAAAGTCCTTCATCCTGGTGGTAAATGCCCTTTAAAGTGTAGGAAAGAAGTCTAGAGCTTTTACATGAAGACAAGGCAAGTCTCTTGGTGGATATTGTTGGTGTGTAATCCATACATAATATTTTGTACCTTACTGTTTTGGGTCACGATTTCCTTTTTGTGGGTTAAAATACGTTATGGATCTGTCTGTAATAAATACATAATATTTACCACCTGCTTGGTTTGGTTTTCGAAATATTATCCCCAAGTTTTGTGTATGCTTCAGGCCATTGTGTAAAACATCCATCAAATTGTTTAAAACAAAAATCTCAACTATCCCCATTTTGGGGGTTAAAATACTGTTGAGGTTTTGGGAGTCACTATCCAAATAATCTGCGTTAAAATACACTTCTGGCCTGTGTAAAATGTTTACAAAAAAAATTACACCTGCCTATAGGAGATAACATAAAAAGGAAACACATATTCTCAGATTGGGTTGATGTTACCAGTGGAGTGCCACAGGGGTCAGTATTGGGGCCACTTCTTTTTAATATTTTTATTAATGACCTTGTAGTGGGTTTACACAGTCAAGTTTCAATATTTGCAGATAATACTAAGCTGTGTAAAGTAATAAATACTGAGGTCGATAGTCTAGCATTACAGAGGGATTTGTGGAAGCTTGAGGAGTGGGCAGAGTAATGGTTGATGAGGTTTAATGTAGATAAATGTAAAGTTATGCCCTTGGGCCATGGAAACAAAAAGTATAATTATGTTCTAAACGGTCAATTACTTAGTAAAACTGAAGCTGAAAAGGACTTGGGGGTATTGGTGGATGGTAAACTTAATTTTAGTGACCAGAGCCAGGAGGCTGCTGCTAAAGCAAATAAAATAATGGGATGTATCAAGAGAGGAATAGATTCTCATGATAAAGACATAGTTTTGCCCTTATACAAATCCCTGGTCAGACCACACATGGAATATTGTGTACAGTTTTGGGCACCAGTGTATAAAAAGGATATAGTAGAGCTGGAACGGGTGCAGAGGAGAGCAACCAGGATTATTAGGGGAATGGGGGAACTAGAATACACTGACAGATTAAAAAATGTGGGATTATTCAGTTTAGAAAAAAGTTGACTGAGGGGAGACCTCATTACAATGTACAAATACCTGAACGGACAGTAGAAGGATCTCTCCAAAGATCTTTTTATACCTCGGCCTGTGACCAGGACAAGGGGGCATCCTCTACGCCTAGAGGAGAGGCGATTCTACCATCACAATAGACAAAGGTTCTTTACTGTAAGAGCAGTGAGACTGTAGAAGTCTCTGCCACAGGAGGTTGTTATGGCAGACTCTATGTACATGTTCAAGAGAGGCCTGAATGACTTTCTGGAGAGAAAAAATATCACGGGTTATGGGGATAAAACATTTATTTAATTCTTAAAGGTTGGACTTGATGGACTTGCGTCTCCTTCCAGCCTTATATACTATGATACTATGATATGAATACCTTTGTTAGAAAACCGGGAAGGTATAAAATAGCTATTGAACAAAATTGTATTATACATAGTTTCACACAAGGCACTTAATATTGAGTGCAGTCACCCAACAAACACTAGTTTGTTCAAAATGGATCCTCAACATATAGTACCATATATTCCAGCGTATAAGACGTCCCCCCTACTTTCCTGTTAAAATATAGAGTTTAAGATATATTCGCCGTATAAGACTACCCCTTTTCCAACCCATACAAAACACCGGTAAAAATTAAAAAAAAAACAGATTTGAATGTAACATGGTCCTTTTTTTAATTTAAATTCTTATGACATGCAGGTATATAGCAGGAAAACTGTCGCTCATAAACATAAGGCATACAACAACAACATTACCATCGTCCATTTTACTGTAAATGTTATCATATTGTACCTTAAATTTTTATTTTATTAAATATTCCATGCCATGTACTCAGAAGCGGGAAAAAAATTCCAAATGCAATGAAAATGGTGAAAAAACGCATTTGCGCCATTTTCTTGTGGGCTTGGATATTGCGTCTTTCACTGAGCGCCCCAAATGACATGTCTACTTTATTCTTTGGGTCGGTACGATTAAGGGGATACCAAATTTGTATAGGTTTTATAATGTTTTCATACATTTACAAAAATGAAAACCTCCTGTACAAAAATAATTTTTTTGATTTTGCCAACTTCTGGCACTAATAACTTTTTTTATACTTTGGTGTACGGAGCTGTGGGTGGTGTCAATTTTTGCGAAATTTGATAATATTTTCAATGATATCATTTTTAGGACTATACAAAAAAGGTTTGTTCAGCTCACCTCTTCCAAACGATTCACTCCAGCGCACGGAGCAGCAAACAACCCCACGGACTTCGGGCAAGACGACTCCAAACGAGAAAAAGGCACCAGCGCTTCAGGAGATTTGGAATATAAAATACTTTTTAATTCAATCTGGATAAAAACTTCCACATGGCATGGTACATAGGTGAGTGGACCAGCAGGTTATAACCGACGCGTTTCGCTCCTTACGAGCTTAGTCTTGGTTTAACAAACTTAACGGGTAAAAGAAGCTAGGATTTGGTTAGGAAGGGTTTCACTGGGTGTCATAATTGCCAACGATCATTTTCTAGGAATTTAAGATTAAGGACATGGTTTGATCTATAAAAAACTACCAAAATATCTCATTGATCATGTGCAACATCTGAACAAACACTGTCAGAAATATTACTGCAGGCCGTGAATCTGGGATTTATCCAAGAAGTGTATTTTAACTGTTAGATTCTAACAAATTGTTCACGTCTAGTAAAGTCCTATATAAGTCAAAGTCCGTTGGGTGGAAATTGAGGCCTTTGCTCGAGACTCTAAGTTGTATGTCCGAGATTATGTAGCTTGAAAGTTGTCACTGGTGAATCTATTTGCGTTTCTTGATCGTTCCGTGACGTGTTTGCATTTTTTCTTTTGTCACTCCAATGTTCTGCCACTTCTCTCCCCCGTTTTTGATGGGGTGTCTTGTATTAGCTGTGGTTCTGAGGCATGCTCTGATGGACAGAAGAAGAGCTATGATATGATTTTCTGTTTCGGAGAAAATCACATGTGAAGGTTTTGTTGCTTTTGCCTTTACGGTAATTCTGTCCTGTTTTTTTTTAAGGATGGATTTGGGGTTGGTTTCTCTCAGTCGGAAGATTTCCAAGAGTACACTTCATTTATTTTAATCCAGAAGATCACGGTCGAATTTTCTCTTTTTTGTTTCTATATAGTGTTTTCAATAGATGCAATTTGGTAGCAGTTCTTGTTCCAAGAGTAATACATATTTAGACTGGATAATGTTTGTAATTGTTTTTCGTTTCTTCCATTTCCTGTTAATAGATTCCAGTAATTTAGACTCTTCTGATATATGAGAGTCATCAATTTTCAGAGCAATCGCTGATGTTTCATTCCATTTGTCTAGAAAACATCCGAATATATTGTGGTTGGGATTTTTTTAATCGTAGACCTCTAGGGATCATTTTTTTCTTTAGATATGAGGACAATGTTCAGCATCCCACCAATTTTCATATCTTTCCATTAGTCTTTCATCTTCCCTTAGGATAGAATTCTTGTGACTGGCGCCAGTACTGCTTTCCATATCAAACAACATAAGTGCTTTTCTTCGCGATCATCGCAACTCGAAATAAATGCATTAGCAGTGCTTACGGCTCCATACACCTGGGTCCATCTCTACACTAGACCGTTTAGTGTAGTAGCCATATAAAAAGATTCAAATGATGAATGAAAAAGAGGGAGCACGAACTTAGTCCATGATAAATCAGTAAAAGACTCGCTCCTTACGAGCTTAGTCTTGGTTTAACAAACCTCTTGTTATAAGAGAGCTATTTAAAGATCGCGCCTCAAGTGGGCGTGTGACGTCACCGGCACGTGATGTAGATCACATGACCGGGCTTGAACGCTTCCTTAAACATATTAACTGTTTCTCTTGGGACGCAATAAAATTAAAACATTAATCGATAAATTTAAGAACAATATATCTCACAAGGTAAGATGATTATGATGGTTAACATGTGAATACATGGTTTCAAATGGAAAAAGCAATCTTATACATAGTTACAAATGGAAGTGGCAATCCAATGCATTATGCACATATGGCAAAAGCGATTACAATGCAGAAAAGAATATAATGAAATGCTGGATAACTGATAGTGGGAATAGTAATATATTGATAGTACAATATTAGTCACAGAATAAGAAAAAACTAACTAAATTATTCATAGCATAAAATTAAATCTTGGCGCAGGTTCAACCCCATGGGTTGTGTTGATTTGAGGATAAACATCCAGTAGGTTTCCCTGCTCATTAGTTTTTTCCTGTGGTCTCCTCCTCTATCTGGTCGTTTAACCTTTTCTATACCTTGCCACATAAAATATCTGGTGTCACCATTGTGCACATCTCGAAAATGTCTCGAGGCCGCGGACAAATTAGTTAAATTGCTATTTTTAACGTCAGATATGTGTTTTCTTATGCGGACTTTAAGAGCATTAGTGGTACATCCCACATATTGTTTGTTGCAAAAAGTACATTTAATACTATATATGGCAAATGATGTATTGCAGTTTAAATAAGTGGTGATTTTATAATTCTTTTGGGTGGTACATGAGGAAAAGGAGTCAGAAACACACAAATATCTACATGCTATGCATTTTAGATGTCCACATTTATGGCTACCCAGATGTTGCAACCAGGTGTATTTCGTGGGATTCGTGGTGACACTCTTAAAAAGGCTAGGGGACAACATAGAGCCAAGGGTAGGGGCTTTTTTGGAAATGTACCTGATTCCTTTAGCGAGACACAATTTCACATCTTCATTCTGTTCCAAAATAGGTAGATGTTTTTTAATAATTCTTTTCACATGAAAAAACTGGTTACTATAGGTAGTGGTAAATGTAATAGGTTTGTCGACTAATATTTGGTCTCTTTTATTAAGGGAATCAGATAAGAGTGTCTCTCTATTGACATTTGCAATTCTTTTTTTGGCCTTAGTTAAAACCTGTGATTTGTATTTACGCTCCCTAAACCTCTTTTCCCAGTCAGATGTTTGTTCATTAAAAGTGGAGTTTAAGGAACTATTCCGACGAAGCCGAAGCAATTCGCCGTAGGGGATATTGTCCACTACATGTCTAGGGTGACACGATGTGGACAATAAAATTGTATTACCCGCGATTGGTTTGCGGTATGGCAGTATATGTATATTGTCATTTATTCCCCTCAAGGTGACATCCAAATAATTTATTTCTGTTCCTCCAAAAAAGTGTGTGAACTTCAAGTTCATGTCATTGTAGTTTAAATAGGAAACAAAACTCTCGAATTCCTGATTTGATCCTTCCCACACCCACAATAGGTCGTCAATGAAGCGACCAAAACACTTCACAGACGACCTGTGCGGATTGTGTTCTGAAAAAATATATCTTTTTTCCCACTGTATCATGAATATATTTGCAAGGGAGGGGGAAAATTTGGCTCCCATAGGGGCCCCCTCCACTTGCAAATAAAATTCTGAATCAAACATAAAGAAATTATTGGTTAACAAATATTTGGTGACCATAATGATGTACTCTTTGAGCTCCGGAGAATAAGTACAGAAATCATTTAGGTGTTGAGTGAGATATACCAGTGCCAAATCATGAGGTATAGAGGAATAGAGAGCGACTACGTCGCATGTAGTTAAACTGTATGTGTCTCGCCACTCCATCTTATCCATAATTTGTAATAAATGCTTCGTATCTCTCAGGTACGTAGGTGTAACCATTGTTAGTGGCTGTAAAAGATGATCAAGCCAATCTCCCAGTCGCTCCCCAAGGCCACCGATGCCCGCGACAATAGGTCGACAGGGAGGGGGAAAAACCCCTTTGTGGACCTTGGGGAGGGAGTGGAAGACCGGCATGATCGGGTATTTGTTATATAGATATTCTTTGAGTCTAACATCTAGCACCCCTAAAGCCTCTCCCTCCTCTAAGAGTTTCATCAAAGTATGCTGACAACTGAGCGTAGGATCCATGGTAAGTTTACGGTATGTATTATGATCATTAAGTAAATCTTCATTGAGTTTTTTGTATAACGAGGAGTTCATAAGGACAATGGAACCTCCTTTGTCCGCGTTTCTAATCGTTAAATCCAAGTTGTTTTTTAAATCTTGTAGGGCTTGTTTTTCTACATATGATATGTTGGATTTAGTATGGATAGAACTACACTGTGTTTTAAGTGTGGTTAACTCCTTCTCTACCATATCTTGGAATTTATCCATACTGCCACACCTAGAGTTAACAGGGTAGAAGCTAGGATTGGTGGTTAAGAAGGGTTTCACTGGTGTGTCTTTAATAACCAACGATTCATTTTCTAAGATTTTAAGATTAAGGACATTGGTCTGATCTGTAAAATCTACCAAAATATTCTCCATTGAATCATGTGTAACATCTGAACAAACACTGTCAGAAATATTTACTGCAGGCCGTGAATCTTGGGATTTGTCCAAGAAGTGTATTTTAACTGTTAGGTTTCTAACAAATTTGTTCACGTCTAGTAAAGTCCTATATAGGTCAAAGTCCGTTGACGGTGAGAAGTTGAGTCCTTTACTAAGTACTCTAAGTTGTATGTCCGAGATTATGTAGCTTGAAAGGTTGATCACTGGTGAATCTATTTGCGTTTCTTGATCGTTCCGTGACGTGTTTGCATTTTTTCTTTTGTTACTCCAATGTTTTCTGCCACTTCTCCTCCCCCGTTTTTTGATGGGGTTGATCTTGTGTTAGCTGTAGGTTCTGAGGCATCGTCTGATGGACAAGAAGAAGAGCTATTGTACGATTCTTCTGTTTCGGAGAAACTCACATGTGAAGTGTTATTGCTTTTTTTTGCCTTTACGATAATTCTTGTTCCTGTTTTTTTTAAGAATGGATTTTGGGGTTTGGTTTCTCTCATGTCGGAATGATTTCCAAGTATACACTTCATTGTATTTGTAATCCAGAAGATCACGGTCAAATTTTCTCTTTTTTGTTTCTAGTATGGTGTTTTCAATAGATGCAATTTTGGTAGCAAGTTCTTGTTCCAAGAGTAATACATCATTTGGACTGGATAATGTTTGTAATTGTTTTTTCGTTTCTTCCATTTCCTGTTTAATAGATTCCAATAAATTGGACTCTTCTGATATGATGAGAGTCATCAACTTTTCAGAGCAGTCGCTGATAATTTCATTCCATTTGTCTAGAAAACAATCCGAATATATTGTGGTTGGGATTTTTTTAATACGTAGACCTCTAGGGATCATTTTTTTCTTTAGATATGAGGACAATGTCTCAGCATCCCACCAAGTTTTCATGTCTTTTTCCATTAGTCTTTCCCATCTTCCCTTTAGGATACTGAATTCTTGTGACTGGACGCCAGTACTGCTTTCCATATCAAACAATATAGCTGCTTTTTTCTTTCGATCATCGCAACTCGAAATAAATGCATTAGCAGTGCTTACGGCTCCATTCACACCTGGGTCCATCTCTACACTATGACCGTTAAATGTATTAGCCATGTAAAAGATTCAAATGGTGAATGGAAAAAGAGGGAGCACGAAACTTAAGTCCATGAAAATATCAGTAAGACTATACAAAAAAGGTTTGTTCAGCTCACCTCTTCCAAACGATTCACCTGCGGATGGCTCCATGCTAACAGGTGAGATACTCGTCCTGGCAACGAGCCGTTTTGAGTACGCTAATACCCGAAAGAGCATCAAGCTCGGACGAGTATACTCGCTCATCTCTAGTTTTCATCCTTACAAGCATGTCCCAGTTCCTATTATTTCTCAAATAAAATGTTTACTTTGTTTCCTTTTGCAGGTCGTGAATCTTATTCAGAGTTTTCCAGGGGTTGCGTTCTTGAAAAACAATGTGACTTTAAAGGAAATATAAGCTCGGGACCAGAACACATGGGTACTGCCAGTACATGTTGTTCTCAGCCTCTCTGTACTCCTCCTGTACCTTCATGTAAGTCCATCTCTGTTCCTTTGGAGATATAACATTGACCACATACATTGCAGCCTTTAGTCACACAGAAGTCATTTTACATTTGCTGTAATTCAATTGGGTCATCGATAGAGATGGACAAATCAATTCTAAGGGATCGGAATTTGTTTTGAATTTCCGGAAAACTTCGGTTCTGTACGAATTCAATGTTTACGGTGATTCATGGGAACAATTTTATTTCTTTTAAATTTATTAGCAAAATGGCCACGAGCACAACGTGATACATTGGGCAGAGAACTCTGGGAAGATGAAAAGAACACCTTCAATCACATGTGCAGATCTGTAAGCCAATCAGCGACTGGCAGGCTTACGTGATGTCACAGCCCTATAAAAACAAATGCCCATTTGCAATCCTGCTATTTCACACTGCGTGTGCTGTCTCTAGTGTCTAGCTGCTTGTACTCATTAGCTGATGGAGTGATTTTTTCTCAAAGTCCAGGGTGTCAGTTTTTGGGGTTCTGTATTCCCCAAATTTCAAATGTTTTTTTGTTTATAAAGTAGATATCATGAAATCCATGTCAAATCCACATAGTTGCTGGAGTGATTTCAAATGTTTTTTGTTGAGATGTGGAGAGTGGCAAGGGAGGTTATGTTGCACTTGCAAGTAGTCAGGCTGTGCATACTGAGACCGTTAAGGAGAACAGCAAAACACAAATCGATGATGATGTAGCCGATCGAATTTGGGAACCGGGTGAAGCAAGGGCTTCTTCATCAGAAGTGAAGAGGGTGTCAGCTTGTGCGTCAGACAGCAAAGCAGGCAGCAAGTCACTACCGTGAGTCAGCAGGGTGGCAGCAGTGCGAGGACGGGAGCCAAACGGCTGCGTGGTACAAACCGATTCGCAGGTCCAAGTAAGCAGTGGCACAAGGGCTCAGCGAGGCAGCGGCTTTAGAAGTCATGCAGAGTGTTGACGGTAAAATCACCTACTCGGCAGTGGGCAGTTTTTTGTTAGTAAACCAGAGGAGCTGAGCGTGTTTACATGTAGAATCTGCGGGCAGAAAGTGAAGTGTGGCTAGAGAGCTAACGTTGGCACCCTGTCAACACATGCAGCGTCACCATCCAATGGCCTGGGAGAATCGTGTCTGAGATATGGCGGTCCATCCTACCACTGCAGCAACAGCAGCAGCACCTAGTGACACACATGCCATTTAAGGCTCCAACACCTCTGCCGAACAGAGCTGTTTGCATTTAACGCGTTCTCCTCCACGCTTTCTCCTCCACGTTGTCAAAGTGCTTCTCCACTTTGTCAGAGTGCTTCTCCTGCGCCAATGTCTGCCTGTGGCTTTCTCTGTGGCTTTCTCCGCGACAACTGCAAATTGGAACCATGATGACAGACAATGGGAGGAACATGGTGTCTGCTCTACATCGGGGAGGGATGGTCCATGTGTCCTGCATGGTGCATGTGTTCAATCTGGTTGTCAAAAGGTTCCTGAAGTCTTACACCCATCTGCAAGACATTCTAAAAATGGCCAGGAAAATGCATGCACTTCATACATTCTAACAAAGCCAAGCACACCCTCCTCGAGTTACCCCAACATAGGCTGATATACAATGTTTCCACCCTTTGGAATTCCAGCCTCCATATGTTAGACTGCCTACATGAACAGAGAAAAGCCATTAATCATTTTTTGATGATGCAAGCGGAACGGAGTGTTCCCCAGTGTAACTTGTGTGACACCTGCCGTTTGCTAAGGCCCTTAGAAGAGGCCATGTTATTTGTCAGTCACCAGGACTACGGGATCAATAACATTGTTCCACTGCTTCTGGAACAGATGCTGCAAAATCTGTCTGGTCAGGGCACTGGAGAAGTGGCGACGACATCTCATGGCCACATGAGTCCAGTGGGGGCTGAACTGGAGGATGAAGAGGACATTGGAGCACAAGCAGAGTCTGGTGAAATTATTGGTTTCTGTACTCTGGTGGCAGGAGAGGCGGAGCAGGAGAATCCAGAGGAGGTAGAAGCAGTGGAGATGGAGGCCGGGAGTCTCTCAGAGTCCTGTGCGCAGATGGTCCGCAGCATGCTGCTTTGCCTAACTATTGACAGCCAAACAGTCAACATCCGGCATAGAGATGAGTTTTGGCTCTCCACCCTCTTGGACCCTCGCTATCGGTCCAAAATGGCTGCCTTTTTTCCAGCTGCCGAGAGGGAGCAACAATTGGCGTACTATAGAGAAATGTTGTGCAGACAGTTGGCCACTGCCTATGTGCACCATTGTCAATCCTCTGTCAGGTCTGACCAGGGTATTCCTGGCATTCAACGCTCACATACTACTGCCACGGCTGCTGAGGGGAGATGGGGTTAGGAGCAGTAGCAGCTCCATTACAGCAGCGTAAGTCTGGAGTCCTTAATGAGCAGCTTCCTTCACCCGCCTAGGGAGGAGGGTAGCCGCCACCAGCAGCAGAACATGGAACAGACCCTGCACCAGCAGGCGGTGGCCTTCTTTGACAGCACTCTACCACTCCAGGTAGAGGACCCCCTGGACTACTGGCAGCCAATCTTGGTGTGTGGCCACAACTTGTGGAGTTTGCAGTAGAAAACTGCCCGGCCAGTAGTTTGGCATCAGAGAGGGTGTTTAGTGCGGCGGGGGCCATCGTTACCCCAAAGAGAGCGCACTTGTGCACCCGTAAGGTGGAGAGACTGACCTTTGTCATGATGAATAAGGCGTGGATCGGCCAGGATTTCAACACACCAATGCCTAATGCATCAGATTAGATCATCCGTGATGCCTCTCCCAAATGTTGTGAAATGAGTCTGCATTCTAACTATATGCCTCAGATACTATTCTGGTTCTGCCACCCACCTGATGCCACACATCTGCTGTCAGTTGCTCCATCTGACTCCTACCATCTTTACCAGAGACTGGTAAAAAGTATAAAGTGACCAGAATAAGGTAAGTAAACCATTGTTTTTTATGTTATTGTTTATACTTAGTGATACATGAGTTCTCTTTTGAAGTTAAGACCCAGAGGATAACGTGTATCAAGATTAAAAATCCAAAAGGCTTCACGATTGAGAAGCAGAGCCCCTACATTACCTCCTCATGAAGGTTTATTGATTTTTTCGATGGCATAGATACACAAGTGTTCTGTTTTAGCATCATGTACAGACAAAAAATGTTTTGACACACCTGATAAATTACGATTTGCTGGATTTTTTATATCATTCAGGTGTTCCATAAACCTTGTTTTAAGCTTACAAGAGGTTTGTCCAACATACATTAAGTTGCATTTAATACAATGTAAAACATAGATGACATTTTATGTATTGCAATTAATGTGATGTTTAATGTGAAACTCCTTAGTACCAGCGCTGTTGAAAAAAGAGGTACTTTTGCGAACAAAACCGTAAGTGGTGCAGCATATGGCTCCACATCTATAAAAACCTGAATGAGAAAGACAGGTGCGTATTTTAGTAGTAGTCTGTAACATGGATGGAGAAAGAATATTACCCAAAGTTAAACCTCGTCGAGGTACTATTCTACATCCATTGTTTAAAATTTTCTCCAAAATTGGGTCAGTTTTCAAAAGAGGAATGTGTCTTTGAACTATTTTTGAAATTTTATTTAACTGCAAGCTATAGTGTAAAACTAAGGTAGGTAGGTAGGTTTGCGTTATTTTCATCGGGGTTCACATCCTTGTTTTTGCTGGTGGGAGGGTTTATCAAAAGATCTTTTTTTGCTTGAGTGTCCAATTAGGATATCCTCTTTTGTTCAAGCGAGTACAAATAGCATTGATTTCTCTGGAGTAATCAGCTTCCCTACTGCAATTGCGTTTTGCTCTAACAAATTCACCTACCGGAATACTTTTAATAGTATGTTCTGGATGGTGTGATCTGGCATGCAGAATGGTGTTACCTGATGTAGGTTTGCGATAAGTGTGAGTATTGACAATTTCACCTGCTGTACTGGTGAATGTACTTTGTGCACAACCTTGTTGCTGTCACCTCCAGAATTTATCATTGTGCCACTCTCTGGCCTCATGCTGCTGCAACAGCTGCCACCCATCTACACATACTGTCATTGTGCCACTCTGTGGCCTACCATGTTGCTGCCACCTCCACACTCTTTCATTGTGCCACTCTGTGGCCTACCATGTTGCTGCCACCTCTAGAATTTGTCAATGTGCCACTCTTTGACCTCCTGCTGCTGCTGCCGCAACCTCAACACCCTGTAATTCTGCCACTCTGTGGCCTAACATGTTGCTGTCACCTCCATAAATTGTCATTGTGCCACTCTGCGGCCTACTCTTGCTGCTGCCAACTGACCAGTCTCCCTGGAACACCCTGTGATTTCCATAATGCTGTTTTCACCCTCCATCACTCTATGACGTTGCCACTATGTTTGGTTTTCCCCTTCATTTCAACTTTCAGAAGGAATGAAAAGCTTCGGGATTGATAGGTAAAAGCAGGAGTGGATACAGAACACAGAGGACATGCAAATATCCCAATTACTGGTCATCTCTGTCATCTCATTTGGATCAACTGCTGTTTGTTTTTGGTTTTACCAATACTGATGGATTATTGACCGAATGAAAGCGGGAAAAGAAGGGCAAAATGATGAGTGATGTCAATGCAGAATTACTGCGACACCCTCTCCACTCTTTTGGGGGGCTTTCCACATGTATCCGCATGTAACAGAACAGGTTCTGTAGTAAACTATGGAATCATCTGATGTCAGTGTAAAAAGAGTGCACTCTTTGATGTTATAGTGGGATCTTGGCCCTCAGCTCGGTCCTTTCGAGCTGGTACAGACATTACCTTGTCAGGCTGCGTTCCCGCTTCGCTTATTTGGGGAAGTTGGCCTATGTAAGTGCACATGGAAGTGAAGAGTGAAGCGATTCTAAGAGCGGTGGCTGTCATGTGCGTGTCATACTAAAACACAGCATTCTACAACAACAACAACAACAGCACAACGTTCTACAACACCCTACAGGCTCTCTGCAGCCAGGAATTATGATTTTTACTGTTTATTATGTTTTATATCAGTTTTAAGGAAAGAGGGTTAATTTTAATTTTTAGTTTTTAAAATTTTTTAAACCTTTTTTAAACCCTAGATGGTCTGATCGTTCCTACCATTTATGGCAACACTACTGTAATGCAGTATATGGTATTTTTACACAGTATCCATTACAATGTGCCACTGGCTCATCGTAACAAAACTGCAGAAACCCAACAGCCTCGGCTCTGATAAAGACCTGAGGCTGTCATGGCATTCAATTGCCACCCCAATGATGTTCGGGGGAGCAAGGATCTATACAAATATGGCCATTCTGTAAATGCCACTTATATCAGAAGGGTTAATACCTGCAATCGGCGCTAGCACTCACTGCGGGTATAAGAGGTAGGAGTTTGCTGCAATATGCAGCACACCCCATCTCTGTATGAAGGGGGTTCAGCATGTGAGCTTTCTTCATACACCCTCACTCATTTGTGTGACAATTTTGAGACATTTGAGATATCTGAAAAGAAAAAACATTTAATACAAGATAAAACTGAGAACGATTAATTACCAAAGAAGCAGATGGAAAAAAGACAGGCAAAAACTTAGCCAAAACAAAGTTAAGATAAATGACCCCCATAGAATGTTTCGGTTTTTCTAAGCTGCATTCTGAAAGCCATTATTTTTTAGATTTAAATTCATTATTACATACTGTAATAAATACACTTATTAACTACATTTTACCATCTATTTTTGAGAAACATAATAAAGACATTACAATTTTGTAAAAAATCATTTTTTCTTTTTCATTATAAATAATAAAATTCCCTGTGAAGAATTGAAATAATATACGGTATAATTACATTGTAGAACATATGATTACAGATTAGCAGACCCGATGTTCCAGATTTTCAGCTGAATAGCCAATCCGGCAAATTGACAACCCTTTTAACTAGCCATGGCTATGAAACACATCTGTTACCTCTTTCAGCTTCTCCATGCATCCTGATGGCTAATAAATCAATCAATCAATCAATAAAAAAGTGAATATATCTGTGACCCTGGCACCTAGAAAAACTGTTTTAGATTTATATGGAAGAGTAGAATAAATGAGATTCTAGGTGCCGGGGATCCAAAGTTATGGCTTCTAGAAACCAGGACATATCTTGTACGTCTTTGGGCATACATGTGGCACCCTGCAACAATGTATGAGATACGTCCTTAGCAGGGAAAGGGCAAAACATTTTAATTTTTTTATATGTTTCTTACGTTTCTTTTATACGTTTCTTTTTTATACGATTTAAGCCATCCATGTTATTATACAGTGTTCTGATCAACAATATATCAACATCATTGTATGTTGATCTACTCTGTTATATATTATGTCTGTCAGCATAGTGACAACTGCCATATCCTTGCTCCAGAAAACCTTTTTTTCTTTTCTTTTTTTTTTTTTATTGGTACAAAAAGAAATACATTTTAAAATAGTTTGTTTGCAACATCTGAGAGAAATACAATTAATTCCATTATATATTCCATTATTATTATACTCTATCCACATCTGTCAATAAACTTTGATAAACTTTGCCATTGATTTTCCTCCATTGTGCTGGTTAGATCCCACAAAGCTCAATGTGATGGACGGAAGTCCTTGCATATAAAAATATAATCCAAGAAGTCTCTGCCCACCAACCGAACAACAGTGCTAAAAACTGTTACACTACCACTCCCTTCAGACAGGGGCTCCTTGTATCCCATCTTTGTATGATGCAAGGATTCCCGACCACTGTTGTGTGCTTGAACCATGGGATTTGCCTATAACACAGGTTTGTTTCCACAGAGCAAGACCGTGTGTAGGGGGGCTTAGTTACATTATATAATACAAATATATGTATCATACAAATTTTCTTTTTTACAGGTCACGCTCTGGCGTGCATATACTGTGACTCCGAATATTCGACTTCCTGCACGGGTGAAATTGTTGAGTGTCCCTCTGGTTCTTTATGTGGTTCCATATTATATGAACATATCAGTGGTGAGTTGTGGAATGATAAAATACACACTTCTATCAAAATCTTGGCTCTATGTGAATGTGTAATATATAGGCATTGCATGGATTCTGAGTTCCCGCCTTCGAAAATTGTCAGTGTACAACCAAAAACAAATCACCAGGCAAGTCATTGGGTTTTTTATATCCTTTAGTGAAAAATATTATATAATACAAAAGTTATTTTACGTCTTTGTATTTTTCAGTTTTTACATTTTTTGAGTCATACACTCTAGGAAACACATTGGAGGTCATTTACTAAGGGCCCGCATCGTTATTTTTTGTCGGGGTTCCCAAAAATTACCGGTTTGCGCCGAATTGCCCTGGGTTTTTGGCGCACGCGATTGGATTGTGGTGCATTGCCGCCGGCTTGCATGCGACGGAAATCGGGGGCATGGCCGTTGGAAAACCTGACGGATTCGGAAAAACCCTAGAATTTTTTTTTTAAAATGCGCTTGACACGCGCTTACCTGCACCCAGGATAGGAAGGCGAACTCCGGCGGACCTCGACTCAGCAGCGACACCTGGTGGACATCGGGCGCACTACATTAGTGAATCGCTGGAAGACCCGAATCCTCGACGGAGAACACTCAGCTGGATCGCGACAGGACCGGATAATTAAATCTGCCCCAATATACTGCATGTAGTCGGTAAAATACCTTCTTAATCCACTCTTTTTGGAAAGTATCGCAGTGTCCAATACTTAAATGGGTATTCTCGTCTGTGTCCTTGGATACAACCACCTCTGCTGGAGGGATTGCCCAAAGAAACAAAATATTGTGAATGCCCAGGTGAAAATACCTCTGTAAGAACAATTGTTTTTGGAAAGGATAAAAAATATGAATCAAAAAAATAAAACTGCTGTTCCATCCAAGATACGTGAGTGCAGCACCTTTGACCCGGATTAAATAGGTTCCATAAAACAATTTGATCCGTCTATAAAGAAATCTGAGGCTATTAAAATTCTGTCTGATGATGGTAGTATAATCATAAAGAGAGCAGACGAGGGGGGGGGGGTAATTGTAATAATGGACAGATCAGCATATAATGCAGAAGCTGACTCTCGATTGTTGGATATTAAAGTGTATAGAAGACTAAATGAACTACTAGGAAATTTAAATGTGAGATTAATGAGACTCTAAATGATGCGTTACTCCTTGGAATTATTGATGAATATGTATATAAGAGTCTCTCGACTGAACACCCAAGGGTTCTAATACTGTATTTATTACCAAAAATACATAAAAATTAGAAAAAAACCTTGGGACGTCCAATCGTCTCGGGGGTTAATTCAGTGTTGTATCCATTGGCTGTTTAATTCAATAGCTTTTTACAACCGACTGTACAGATGTTACCAAGATGCCTTAAAGACACAAGTCAATTCTTGATACATGTTCCAATGAATGAGGGTGTGTTAGCAATAAATGAAAAGTTATGCCTTAATTCCAAATTGCCTAATGATCAGATTCAATTTATTATGACCTCACCAGAATTTGTTTTAAAAAAAGAACTACTTTTGTTTTGGATCTGAATATTACTTGCAACTACAGGGACTTCTGTGGGGTCCCCTGTGGCTCCAGGTTTGGCCAATATCTTTATGTCAACATTTGAGGATCAAAATCTTCATATACATCCAATAAGTCATCGAGACATTGGGGCAGATTTACTTACCTGGTCCATTTGGGATCCAGCGGCGGGTTCTCCGACGCTGACTCAGGTCTGGCCGAGATTCACTAAGGTCGTGCGCCCGATGTCCACCAGGTGTCTCTGCTGCGCTGAAGTCCGTCTGAGTTCACTGGAGTTCACCAAGCTATTCCAGGGTGCAGGTATGTGTCGAGCGACACTTTTTTTTTTTAAAATACGGCGATTTTTCCGAATCCGTCAGCTTTTCCGATGGCCACGCCCCCGATTTCCGTTGCGTGCATGCCGGTGCCGATGCGCCACAATCCGATCCTGTGTGCCAAAAACACGGGGCAATTCAGCGCAAAACGGTAATATTCGGGAAACCCGAAGGAAAAACGCGATTCGGGCCCTTAGTAAATGACCCCCATTATATGGCTCAGGTATCTGGACGGCATATTTATAGGTTGGGCAGCTGTGAATGTGAATTACAAGAATGGCTCTAATTTTTGAACGAGTTTCGTGAACTTATTAGATTTACTCCAAAATGAAACTCTGAGAAAATTCTTTTTTTTAGATATAAAAGTTGTCAAAATTAAGGATAATTCCGTGATAACTGCATTATTCCCCAAACCAACAGATAAAAATAATGTACTTAATAGATCTAGATTCCATAGTTCTCATACATTTTAAGGCATCCCAAAAGGTCAACTTATTAGAGCTCGCCGTATCGGTAATACTCATAATGAATATGCCAAGAATAAAAATCTCTTTCTAAAAAAATTGTAGAAAAAGGATATAAAAAAGATGAACTTGAATAATTAGGTTATGGAAAAAAAAACTAAAGTTTGGTGAGATTTAAGGGAAGTCAAAAATGATTCTACAAATAGAAATAATGACAAAAGTCTAAGTATATCTACGGATGACCGCCATGCCACAATGATGAAGAGAACAATTCTTAAACATCGGAATTTGCTTCGTTTTGTACCGCAATATGGTAAGTTATTCAAGGAACCTCCGCGTTTTGCATATAGAAACGGTAAATCTGTAGCTGTTTGAATAATTTGTGCAGATATTAATAAAATAAATCTTCTCAGCAAACTTTTTTATGTGCAAAATCGCTTGCTTAACTTGTCAAAATTGCAATGTGATCATTAGCATTTTAATTAAGGGCTGGTTTACCTGTGAAAGTAAACATTTGATTTATTCCTTGAAATGCCCTTGTGGCAAAATGTATCTAGGAAAACTGAAAGTTTGGTGAGACTACGGTAGAGAGACATTTTTTTGAATATAGACATTAGAAGACATATAGACATATTAGAAGAAATAGTGGGATATGAAGAGAGTCAAATAACCAATTTGACGGCTGCAACGTGAAAGATATTGGAAATTCAGATTGGAAACATTGAATCCTAAAGAGATGAACAAAAATTGTAACTTTAATGTTATTTGTGAGATGTTATTTGTAATGTCTTTTCTTTTATTTTAATGGAGAATATTATGATCTACAGGTGTGTTTCTGGCACAATGGGGCACATTTACTAAGGGCCAGAATCGCTAATTTTCGCCGGGTTTCCCGGAAAATTACCGGTTTGCGTCGTTTTGCCCCAGGTTTTGGCGACACGCGATCGGATTGTGTCACATCGGCGCAGGGTTTCACGCGATTCGGAAAAAACGCGGTATTTGAAAAAAAATATGTGTCGCTTGCCACGCACTTATATGCACCAGGAAGAAGCAGGTGAACTCCGGCGGACCTCGGTGCAGCAGCGACACCTAGTGGATATCGGGCGCACGACCTTAGTGAATCCCGGCAGACTCTGAATCAATGCCGACAATGAGCCGACAGATCGTGAATGGACCAGGTAAGTAAATGAGCCCCAATGTGTATAACTAGCGGTGAGATTACCTACTGAGCATGTCTGAGGAAGTGGGCGTTCCCCCAAAACGTCACAGGACACAGCTCACGTTATAGACCCCTGGTCTCGTCCCCGTTATCGACTATGAGTCAATATACTTAAGTATTGGAAGATTCCGATACTTTCCAAAGAGAATGGAATTAAGAAGGTATTTTACTGACTACATGCAGTATAATGTGTTTCCTAGAGTGTATGACTCAAAGTGGAATGTGGATTCTTATGAAATATTGAAAAACTGAAAAATAGAAAGAAGTAAAAGAATTTTTGTATTATATGATATTTTTCACTAAAGGATATGAAAAACCAATTGCTTGCATGGTAATTTGTTTTTGGTGGTAAAATACACACTTCTGTCTCCTGTTGTACTTTCTAAAAGTGTTCTATTCTGTTTTTCTCCTCGTCAGGCTACAATATAAGAACCATCTCTCCAAACCTAACAGCACAGAATGGTAAGTTTATCAAATTGCTCAATTGTTCACTCAGGGTCCGGGCAAGGCATACCTGGGCAAGTGCCGAAGCCCAGAGATACTGGGGGGGTCCACATAAGGCTGTACATAAGGAATCCATGGGGTGAGGTTGGCTTTATATTTTATTCTGTTTATCTCCTCATCAGGCTACAATATAAGAACCATCTTTCCGGACCCAACAGCACGGAATGGTAAGATTATAAAATTGCTTCAGTCGGCGCCAGCAGTGGGCGTACCTGGGCAAGTGCTGCTGGGGGGGCGGCATATGGCTGTACATAAGGAATCTATGGGGGGAGGGTGGCTTTATATAAAATAGCCATGAAGGGGCTGTTTGGGATGATAAACTAGGGAAATTTTAGGACAAGAGACTGTTCCAGTTTCAGGCTGTACTGTAGTCTGCTGGGACATCGCTACATGTCTAACCAAACCTTACCAGTCTCACTTTTGGCAGCATTGGTGACATTTTTATTTTTCTTTATGACGTGCGGTGGCCATGATATGCTATTCTCCTATTCCTATAGTAGGGATAACCCATTCATGAAATTTGGTTTTCATCCTCATCAACATGTCCCAGTTCCTATTCTTTCTAAAATAAAACGTTTACTTTGTTTCCTATTGCAGGTCGTCAATCTTCTTCAGGGTTTTCCAGGGGTTGCGTTCTTGAAAAAGAATGTAACTTTAAAGGAAATATAAGCTCCGGACCAGAACACACGGGGTATGCCACAACATGTTGTTCTCAGCATCTCTGTACTCCTCCTGTACCTTCATGTAAGTCCATCTCTGTTCCTTGGGAGATATAACATTGACCACATACATTGCAGCCTTTAGTCACACAGAAGTCATTTTACATTTGCTGTCATTTTTTTTCAATTGGGTCATCGATAGAGATGGGCAAATTGATTCCAAGGGATTAGAATATGTTTCGAATTTCAGGAAAACTTCGGTTCTGCACGAATTAAAAGTTTACAGTGATTTGTGGGAACAATTTTATTTTTTTTACATTTATCAGAGAACATATACACTTACCAGAGAACTCTGGTAAGATGAAAGGAACATAGTCGATCACATGCCGGCAGGCTTAAGTGATGTCACAGCCCAATAAAAATGGCCATTTGCAATCCTGCCATTTCACACTGCATGTGCTGTCTCTAACATCTATCTGCTGAGAGACGTCAGAGACGTTAGAGACTGATGGAGTGATTTTTTTCTCTAAGTCCAGAGTGTCGGTTTTTGGGGTTCTGTATTCCCCAAATTTCAAATGTTTTTTGCTGAGATGTGGAGAGTGGCACAGGAGCTTATGTTGCACTTGCAAGTAGTCAGGCTGTACATACTGAGACTGTTTAGGAGAATAGCAGTGACAGCAAAACACAAATCGATGATGATATAGCCGATCGAACTTGGGAACCGGGTGAAGCATGGGCTTCATCATCATCATTGGGAGAAGAGGGTGTCAGCTTGAGTGTCACGCATCAAAGCAGGCAGCAAGTCTCTACTGTGGCCATGAGTCAGCTGGGTGGCAGCCGTGCGAGGTTGGGAGCCAAACGACCGCGGGGTACAAAACTTGCTTCGCAGGTCCAAGTAAACAGTGGCACAGAGGCAGCGGCGGTAGTAGTCACCTACTCAGCGGTGTGGCAGTCCAGAGGGGGCTGAACTGGAGAATGAGGAGGACATTGAAGCACAAGCAGAGTCTGGTGAAATTAGTGGTTTTTGTACTCAGGTGCTAGGAGAGGAGGAGCAGGAGCATCCGGAGGAGGTAAAAGAAGTACTGTGGCAATATACAGTGGAGATGAAGGCCGGGAATCTCTCAGAGTCCTGTGCACATATGGCCAGCTGCCCGCTGCTTTGCCTAACTGGTGACAGCCAAATAGTCAACATCCGGCATAGGGATTGTTTTGGCTCTCCACCCTCTTGGATCCTTGCTACCGGTCCAAAATAGGTGCCTTTTTTCCAGCTGCCGAGAGGGAGCAATAACTTGCGTACTATAGAGAAATACTGTGCAGACAGTTGGCCACTGCCTATGTGGGCCATGGTCCATCCTCTGTCAGGTCTGACCAGGGTTTCCGGGCATTCATCGCTCACGTACTACTGCCACGGCTGCTTCGGGTGATGGTGGGAGGAGCAGTAGCAGCTCCATTGCAGCAGCTTAAGTCTGGAGTCCTTAATGAGCAGCTTCCTTCACCCGCCTAGGGAGGAGGGCAGGCGCCACCAGCAGCAGAAGGCAGGACATGGAGCAGACCCTGCATTAGCAGGTGGTGCGCTACTTGGACAGCACTCTACCACTCCATGTATTGGATCCCTTTAAATACAGGGCAGCCAAACTTTATGTGTGGCCAGAACAATTGTGGAGTTTGCAGTAGAAAGCTGTCCTGCCCGGCCTGTAGTGTGGCATCAGAAAGGGTGTTCAGTGTGGTGGGGGCCATTGTTACCCCAAGGAGAACGTGCTTGTCCACCTGTAAGGTGGAGAGACTGACCTTTGTCATGATGAATCAGGCGTGGATCGGCCAGGATTTCAACACACCAATGCCTAATGCATCAAATTACACCAGCCATGCCGCCTCCCCCAAATGTTGAGAAATGAGTCTGCATTCTAACTACCTGCCTCAGCCACTATTCTGATGCTGCCACCCACCTGATGCCACACATCTGCTGCCAGTTGCTCTATCTGGCTCCCACCATCTTTACCAGAGACTGTCACCTACCTCCACACTCTGTCATTCTGCCACTTTCTGACCTCCTGCTGCTGCTGTTGGCAGTTCCACTGTGGCCTACCAGGTTGCTGCCACCTCCAGAATGTGTGATTGTGCCACTCTCTGACCTCCTGCTTCTGCCCCCACCTCCACACTCTGTCATTGTGCTACTCTGTGGCCTACCAAGTTGCTGTCACCTCCATAATTTGTCATTGTGCCACTCTGTGGCCTACTCATGCTGCTGCCAACTGACCACTGCCTCCCTGGAACACCCTGTGATTTCCATAATGCTGTTTTCTCCCTCCACCACTATATGGCGTTGCCACTATGTTTGGTTTCCCCCTTCATTTCATCTGTCAGAAGGAATAAAAAGCCTCAGGATTGATAGCCAAAAGCAGGACTAGATACAGAACACACATGACATGCAAGTATCCCATTTACTGCTCAACTCTGTTTTGGATCAACTCCTGTTTGTTTTTGGCTTTAGCAATACTGTTGGATTATTGACTGCTTGAAAGCGGACACTGACGGGTGAAAAGAAGGGCAAAATGATCAGTGCCGTCAATGCAGAATTACTGCCGACACCCTCTCCACTCTTTTGGGGGGTTTCTACATGTATCCACGTGTAACAGAACAGGTCATAATCTATGGAATTATCTGATGTCAGTGTAAAAAGATTGCACTCTGTGATGTTATAGTGGGATCTTGGCCCTCAGCTCGGTCCTCTTGAGCTGGCACAGACGTCACCTTGTCAGGCTGCGTTCCCGCTTTGCTTATTTGGGGAATTTGGCCTCTGTAAGTGCACATGGAAGTGAAGAGTGAAGCGATTCTAAGAGCCGCAGCTGTCATGTGCATGTCATACTAAAACACAGCATTGTTTGAAGCCCAAACCACGCTCCCTATGCATATTTAAGTATGGCACAAAGTTTTACAACACCTTACAGGCTCTCTGCACCCAGAAATACTTGTTTTTAATGTGATATGCCATGAGTCCAAAAATTTGCCAATCTCTAGTCATCAACAATTTGATCTTGAGAATTAAAAATACCTTTTGTGAACTTAGCTTGATTGCTGACAACTGTTTCAAAATTACTGGGACAATTTCTATTTTTCACAGTTAGTCTCAAAAAATTGTAGGCTTGCAAAACCCCACCAAGATAAGGTTGACTGCTGTGGTGGGGAAAATATTTGAGGGGTTTGTTAGAGATGCTATCCTGGAGTATCTCACTGTGCACAACCTTATAACCCAGCGTCAGCATGGGTTTATGAGAGATCGGTCCTGTCAGACTAATCTGATTGGTTTCTACGAGGAGGTAAGTTCAAGACTGGATCTGGGGGACGCTGTGGATGTTGTATATCTGGACTTTTCAAAGGCATTTAACACCGTGCCACATAAAAGGTTGGTATATAAAATGAGACTGCTGGGAATAGGAGAAAATCTGTGTATTTGGGTAAGTAATTGGCTTAGTGATAGAAAACAGAGGGTCGTCATTAATGGCACATTCTCAGATTGGGTTGAGGTTACTAGTGGAGTGCCACAGGGGTCAGTATTGGGGCCACTTCTTTTTAATATTTTTATTAATGACCTTGTAGTGGGTTTACACAGTCAAGTTTCAATATTTGCAGATGATACTAAGCTGTGTAAAGTAATAAATACTGAGGTCGATAGTTTAGCATTACAGAGGGATTTGTGGAAGCTTGAGGAGTGGGCAGAGAAATGGTTGATGAGGTTTAATGTAGATAAATGTAAAGTTATGCACTTGGGCCATGGAAACAAAAAGTATAATTATGTTCTAAACGGTCAATTACTTGGTAAAACTGGAGCTTAAAAGGACTTGGGGGTATTGGTGGATGGTAAACTTAATTTTAGTGACCAGAGCCAGGCGGCTGCTGCTAAAGCAAATAAAATAATGGGATGTATCAAGAGAGGAATAGATTCTCATGATAAAGACATGGTTTTGCCCTTATACAAATCGCTGGTCAGACCACACATGGAATATTGTGGACAGTTTTGGGCAGCAGTGTATAAAAAGGATATAGTAGAGCTGGAACGGGTGCAGAGGAGAGCAACCAGGATTATTAGGGGAATGGGGGGACTAGAATACACTGACAGATTACAAAATTTGGGATTATTCAGTTTAGAAAAAAGACGACTGAGGGGAGACCTCATTACAATGTACAAATACCTGAACGGACAGTACAAGGATCTCTCCAAAGATCTTTTTATACCTCGGCCTGTGACCAGGACAAGGGGGCATCCTCTACGCCTAGAGGAGAGGCGATTCTACCATCACCATAGACAAAGGTTCTTTACTGTAAGAGCAGTGAGACTGTGGAACTCTCTGCTGCAAGAGGTTGTTTTGGCCGACTCTATGTACATGTTCAAGAGAGGCCTGGATGACTTTCTGGAGAGAAAAAATATCACGGGTTATAGGGATAAAACATTTATTTAATTCTTAAAGGTTGGACTTGATGGACTTGCGTCTCCTTCCAGCCTTATATACTATGATACTATGACCCCATTGTAGTGGCTGCTATCAGATACCCATGGGTAAATTGTAACGAGCGTGAAGACATAAAGAAGTCGCCGTTCTGGAGAAGTGTTTAATATTTGGAAAGTAAGATACCCAGAACAGTTGAATCTGAAGGATTACCGTGATCCTGCTTGACCGTCGGTGCCTACAATTTTAGGACTATAATGCATCTTTACTGAGATTATAGTGCTACTAAATCCATCGTAATCCCTTTTATTTGGGCGTCAAGGCCTATTTATTGTACTAAAATTAAAACTTTCTAAAACTTTTGATAAATGAGTTGCTTTTATACAGTTTTTTGGTGCAACTTTTTGTGGTATATTTATTATAGTAAAATTATTCTGTAATACACACTGTGTATAACTTTGTTTATCACTCTCTCCCATAATAGTTATAGCCAGCAACAATGCACCCAATGGTTTGCTCTGTGCGATGTGTGATTCTTATGACTACAACGTGTGTGACTCTACAGAAATGATGAAGTGCACTGGAAAACAAAATAGATGTATTACACTGACCAGTCGAACAGGTAACTTGAATATTGTAGCATTTGTAGTATTTTGCATTATGGGAATCTTGTACAAGAACAGATTCTTTAGAAAAAGTCAAAATTTCAGAAATCATGTAGTCCTAAAAATCCAACAGATGACATAGCTGGATAAGGTTTACCCTTGAGCAGAGGGAGAAAAGGAAGAGCAGCTTGACTCGGATACCAGGTAGAGAAATTAAGTTAATTTTATTTGCTTGTAAATGGAGGATTTTTTAGCTAAAAGAAGGGTGTCCTTGTTCAATTAGGGCTCTATGGGAACCGGTAAATACCTGTTTTGGTGACAGGTTTCCTTTAACTTCTCCATCTGCTGAGATTCCTGCTCATGATTCCTCTATAAGCCTCCGTGGGTGTTTTATACCCCTTGTTCTGCCTTCTACTGAGACTTGTGTTATGAAGCCACATACTATTTCTTCTAACATATACTGGACACAATAGGGATAGTACATGAAGGTAAATTGAGGTCGAAATGAGCAGGAAGACAAATAAGGGAGACACAAGAACGGAGGTCACATGGCAACCCTCATAGGAGGAGTTTTGAGAGACACAGCCAGGTACCCAGAACCCAAATTCCACAGAACTTTAAAGTTAATCCAAAGGGACCAAATCCAGGTATATCATGAGATATGCAAGTCCACCATACACTCTGTGTCTCTCATCTCCATAGACATAATATGATTAAGGCCCTCAACCCATTGGGCTCTAGTGGACCTCCAAACTCTAGGAATAATCTGCTGCTTAGACAAAATACACTACATTACTTTTATTATAGGGGAGATAGAGCCAGGAATCATAGAGAGGAGAGAAATCTCAGTATTATAATTGGAGCATAATGTCCGACAATAAATAAAACCTGCTCTGTAGGTTCCTGACCCCGGACAGTCCCATCAAATGTGTAGCGGGGATCCCTTTGTTCAGTTGCATTGCCAACACATATCAGGAGTATAGGGGGAGATTACATGTAGTCTTACAGGAGAACGGTACCACCCGGAGAGGATTTTATAGTTTGTTTCTTGAATTTGTGCTGAAATGGAAAGGTTATGGCCCAGATTTATTATTCAAAATGGCTGTACATGTATTGTTTCCACTAGTATTGTGTGGTGACTACACTGTGTCCACTACGACACAATACTGTGCAACGAAAGGGGCGTCCCGATGCACAATCACACCGGGCACCACATTTATGTCGGCAAGTCCAATATAATTGTAGCACCAGTAGAAATCTACTGTCTTCATTCTTCTAACTGGTTAGGAAAATCCAGCGAAACTGACTTATGACCAGTGAACTGATTTTAAACCCACAATAAATGCCAATGTTAAAAATCTAACAAAAAACTGCATGAGATGTACATACAGCCGCCTTCAAGATCAATGGAAAACCATTTGTAATAGCTGAAATAACCACAAAATCTCTGCAGATGGAGAGCCAAAAATAACATCGACGAAGGGATGTGCAACAAAAAGTTACTGTGACCTTGGCAGCTACTCCATTGACCATGAATATCACACAACACACATCAATGTCATTTGCTCCGGTGATGAGAAAAGTATCCAGAAGGTCGTCCTGACTCCAACCATTGTCTGTCTTCTGCTGTTGAGGTGGATCTTCTAGGAGCTGGATGGGGTCATATATGTTCTGCTCCTGTCACTGTCAGATATTTCTAGATGGTTTTAATAATTTCCAAATCAATAAATAATAAAGGTTCTACTTATGTCACTGCTGTTTTTACTGACGGTTAAACATTATATATGGACAATATTCATTAGTATTAGCCCATGAGGAGTTGATGTAATAGCTATACACGCTCTGCTGACATACACAATCTATATTGGTGTAAGGGATGAGCTACTGTACATTACATCAAGCCTAAATATATAGGAAGGCCATATATAAGGACACAGAACGTCCAACACTACAAGACGCACCTCTTCTTTTACTTTATATGACAGACAGACTGTCAGGGTTCGGGGTCAGTGAACCCCTTGGACCACCGCGGGAGATGGTAATAGCCTACACCTGGGACCGGAATCTAAGTGGCACTCGGTCTTCACCAGAGCCCGCAGGTACCACCAGGTCATTCCACAGGTGCGACTAGCCCACGGTGGCAGCCAAGGTTGAGGTACAGATTCAGCGGGCAGTCTCAGAGTCGGGCACAAGCAGGCAGTCAGGGCAGGCGGCAGAGATGCAGAGGTCAGAGGTCGGGGTCCACAACAGGAGATCAAGTGGAGCAAGAAGAGAAACATGAACAAGGAGGGGAATAATGCTAGGAAGCTTTCTTTATGGCTTTTGGCTCAAAGATCCAGAAGGGTGTGATGGGAGCCGCCTGTTTAAATAGGAACCCGGAAGTGGCCTGTGCCAATCATTGGTGCACTGGCCCTTTAACTCTTTGAGTGCTGAAGCATGCGTGCCCTAGGGAGCAGTGACACACGCGGCCTAGCCAGGATGGGAGCAGGAGCGTGGAGAGGTAGGGCCAGGTCGCCGCCAAGGAGAAGAGCATGGGTCTGTTTTCGATCTAATGCATGGATCGCAGAGACACCCGTGACACAGACAATGTCATGGTGGCTGGTACGGAGAGGCCACTACCGCTAGGACAGCTGGACTTCTCTCATTGCTAGAACTCTTGTGCTCTCACATCTCGGTCGTCTCTCACAGACATTTGGAGGACACACACACAACAGGTGGATAGAGATACATGAAGAGCTACTGGAGAAGATGGAAACCTCCCAACCACCTCCAGAACATAATCTGATGGAAAGACTGACTGACATTGACACGTGACTGATAACCTATGTCACCCGAGTGATGCATTTTGGGAATAATCAGTTTGACACCATAAAGTATAGTTGTCTGTATCAAATTACATTTAACAAAAAAATAGAACAATAGAAACATTTAACACTGACTTCTCTGACTTGAATATATTTCTAGCTGCTATATGTGCTGATTTGCTGTTGTACATCATCTAATTCATGGATTTAAATGGGAATGTCTTAGAAATGTCACAATGAACAAAGTGTAGATATTTCTTCACAGTGCATTTTATTTTAGTATACTCTCCGCAGATAATATTTGGGGAGGTTATGGTTTTACTTTAAGCCCCTGATTCACACCCAACTGTTAACCAGGACAGATCAGACTGATATTCCTAATTGAATTGTTATAGTCCAGGTGAATTATCAAAGGGCTGGATGGCAGCTGCTGAAGCTTACCATAATACATTTGTCCAAGTGGACATTAGTCAAGTCAAAAAGGCGACATCCTTGTGTGACTCTTCTCCACCTCCATGACTCCTTGAGTCATTTGTAGAGATGCAGCACTGGTTCACATGAAGTGAGATAAATCATTTAATTATTACGGAAAATGGGCGGTTCACTCTACTCACACTGCAGACTGAGTTATCGGGTTAAAGGGTTGCTAACTGGTGATGAGACGCCCACAGATCAAGAGAATGGGGCGTTACAACGGGGTCCGATTTGTACCTTTGTCGGACCCTGCGTAGCTCCCCTAGATGAGTGGAGCAGACGGCCACGTATGTCTGTTCTGCTCCATTCATCTCTATGGAGTTGACGGAGATTGCAGAGTGTGGCAATGAAATGAACAGAACAGACATGTACGGCCATCTGCTCCACTCATATCGGGGAGCAACGAGGGGTTCGACAAAGGTACATTGGACGCCATTGGGCCCCCGTTCTCCTGATCTGTGCGGGTTTCATCACTGAGAACCCCACAGTTGAGAAAGTTAAGCCGTATCCTGTGAATAGGTCCTAACTTGTTTGGTGGGAAAACCCCTTTAGGCCAGTCATGTTATTCAGTGCTGCATTTGTATGTTGCAATCAAAGTTCATTTACTGTGTAATGCTGTTTCTCCTAATTAAGATGATGTAAACATCAACAGGAGGGCAATAGTGTAGTTAGAGGTGAGTGGACCTGATGGTTGGGTTTGGCATTCAGGTTCAGTCGTCTGACCCTGGACATATCCCCAGATTGTTGGTTGGGCAGCCAATTCGGCAAATTAACACTCATAGCTACGAGCCATGGCCAAGAATGTCCAGAGGGAAGCTCGACCATTGCGTCCTTTCATCTCAAATTGTGGACCGAAGACGTGTTTCCTTTAAGTTTTATATATAGAAATGAACAATACCCAATAAGTAGAGATTGCAAAGTTAAATCTTCACATTTATTTGATTAAAAAGTCAACTTTATTTTAAATTTAAAAAAAATATAGAATCCATGTGGATTGGTGGGTCTGTATTAGCTTTCTGTTGTGGTATATTAACACCTGTAACGGTGTGTAGCATTTTGTTTCAATGAAATATTTTTTATAAATCTTTGTGATTTTAAATCCCAAAAATTGTCCACTTTTATAGTTCAAGAGAATCCATATACTTTAAAGCAGCAGCAGATTATGGAGCTATTTACTTACCCGTCACAGAAAGTGCATCGTCCGTGTATAATGCCCTGTGTCGCGATTCACTAAGATTTTGCGCCGCAATATCCTGAATGTGTCGTCTCCCCTCTCAGGTCCGACAGACTTCCTCCTGGTGCATGTAAGTGCATTGGGGCTTATTTACTAAGGGTCCCGCGGCCGCATTTTCGTTGGGTTTCACAACTTTTCAGGCATTGCGGCGAGGATAGTGTCGCATGCAATCGGATTCTGTTGCAATCGCGCTGGCTTTCACGAGACACAAATCAGGAGGCGTGGACAATCTGACTGATTCGGACAACGCGCAGGATTTAACATTTAAATTTGTGTTGCATCCAATGCACTTACATACACCGGGAGGAAGATGGTTAACTCTAGCGGACCTGAGCAGCGGGGAAGTGACACATGCAGGAAATCGGGCGCACGATCTTCATGAATTGCGGCAGAGTTCATTTTCGTCGGACAGTCCAGATCGGGGATAGCGCAAGGACCAGATAAGTAAATGTGCCCCATTGTTTTGCAACACAATTTTTAAAAATTCCTCACTCAGTCCGAATCACCAGTGCAATGAGAAAAAATTATTGCGTGCAACACAATCCCAGCGCAAACCCCTGTTATATACTTGTCAAAGCCGTGCAATCCCCAAAAAAGTGCAAAGTCTGATGAAAGTGCAGGGCGCGACCCTTAGTAAATGAGCCCCTATGGCTTTTTTGCTTTCACAGCCTGATAATAATACTACCCTGCCGCCTCCTTAGTGCCCGGCCAGCACTATATGCATTGTATCTGGTTATTCTATGTTCCCTCAGTGATTAACACTGAAAATATAACTTTGAAGTGAATGTAATCCTTTGGCAGAAATATTCCCACACACGATAAAAAATATTTTACTTGAAGAAAACCCATATTTCACAACTATCATTTAATTAAAAACTGTTTGTCACTTCTGTATACTTCCAACTAGGACTAAGTCCAAACACAATCCTGTGTAACAACACAGAAAATCAAAAACACAATATATACAGTATAAAAGTATACGCTGCTCAAAAGAAATTAAGGGAACATGCAAATAACACATCCTAATTGATGAATGAAATATTCTCATTGAATACTTGACTTTTACAAAGTTGAATGTATAAAAGCGCAAACAACTCATCAAAGGAAATCAAATTCACTATCCAGGATTTGGAGTCATCGCAAAAATTAAAGTGGAAAATCACACTACAAGCTGATATAACTTTGATGTAATGTGCATTAAACAAGACAAAATGAGACTGATTATTGTGTACGGCCTTCCTAAAATGCCTCGGCATGTGTCCTGATCAGGCTCAGTAGTGTGTGGCCTCCACGTGCCTGTATGACCTCCCTACAATGCCAGGACTTATGATTTTTACTGTTTATTATGTTTTATATCAGTTTTAAGGAAAGGGGGTTAATTTTAATTTTTAGTTTTTAAATTTTTTTTAAACCTTTTTTAAACCCTAGATGGTCTGATCGTTCCTACCATTTATGGCAACACTACTGTATTGCAGTATATGGTATTTTTACACAGTATCCATTACAATGTGCCACTGGCTCATCGTAACAAAACTGCAGAAACCCAACAGCCTCGGCTCTGATAAAGACCTGAGACTGTCATGGCATTCAATTGCCACCCCCAATGATGTTCGGGGGAGCAAGGATCTATACAAATATGGCCATTCTGTAAATGCCACTTATATCAGAGGGGTTAAAACCTGCAATCGGCACCAGCACTCACTGCGGGTATAAGAGGTAGGAGTTTGCTGCAATATGCAGCACACCCCATCTCTGTATGAAGGGGTTCAGCATGTGAGCTTTCTTCATACACCCTCACACATTTGTGTGACAATTTTGAGACATTTGAGATAAAACTGAGAACGATTAATTACCAAAGAAGCAGATGGAAAAAAGACAGGCAAAAACTTAGCCAAAACAAAGTTAAGATAAATGACCCCATAGAATGTTTCGGTTTTTCTAAGCTGCATTCTGAAAGCCATTACTTTTTAGATTTAAATTCATTATTACATACTGTAATAAATACACTTATTAACTACATTTTACCATCTATTTTTTAAAAACATAATAAAGACATTACAATTTTGTAAAAGATCATTTTTTCTTTTTCATTATAAATAATAAAATTCCCTGTGAAGAATTGAAATAATATACGGTATAATTACATTGTAGAACATATGATTACAGATTAGCAGACCCGATGTTCCAGATTTTCAGCTGAATAGCCAATCCGGCAAATTGACAACCCTTTTTACTAGCCATGGCTATGAAACACATCTGTTACCTCTTTCAGCTTCTCCATGCATCCTGATGGCTAATAAATCAATCAATCAATCAATAAAAAAGTGAATATATCTGTGACCCTGGCACCTAGAAAAACTGTTTTAGATTTATATGGAAGAGTAGAATAAATGAGATTCTAGGTGCCGGGGATCCAAAGTTATGGCTCCTAGAAACCAGGACATATCTTGTACGTCTTTGGGCATACATGTGGCACCCTGCAACAATGTATGAGATACGTCCTTAGCAGGGAAAGGGCAAAACATTTTAATTTTTTTATATGTTTCTTACGTTTCTTTTATACGTTTCTTTTTTATACGATTTAAGCCATCCATGTTATTATACAGTGTTCTGATCAACAATATATCAACATCATTGTATGTTGATCTACTCTGTTATATATTATGTCTGTCAGCATAGTGACAACTGCCATATCCTTGCTCCAGAAAACCTTTTTTTCTTTTCTTTTTTTTTTTTTATTGGTACAAAAAGAAATACATTTTAAAATAGTTTGTTTGCAACATCTGAGAGAAATACAATTAATTCCATTATATATTCCATTATTATTATACTCTA
Organism: Engystomops pustulosus; assembly: GCA_019512145.1. Taxonomy (NCBI): domain Eukaryota; kingdom Metazoa; phylum Chordata; class Amphibia; order Anura; family Leptodactylidae; genus Engystomops; species Engystomops pustulosus. Next base: position 76,267 of record WNYA01001062.1, read on the forward strand.
TCCACATCTGTCAATAAACTTTGATAAACTTTGCCATTGATTTTCCTCCATTGTGCTGGTTAGATCCCACAAAGCTCAATGTGATGGACGGAAGTCCTTGCATATAAAAATATAATCCAAGAAGTCTCTGCCCACCAACCGAACAACAGTGCTAAAAACTGTTACACTACCACTCCCTTCAGACAGGGGCTCCTTGTATCCCATCTTTGTATGATGCAAGGATTCCCGACCACTGTTGTGTGCTTGAACCATGGGATTTGCCTATAACACAGGTTTGTTTCCACAGAGCAAGACCGTGTGTAGGGGGGCTTAGTTACATTATATAATACAAATATATGTATCATACAAATTTTCTTTTTTACAGGTCACGCTCTGGCGTGCATATACTGTGACTCCGAATATTCGACTTCCTGCACGGGTGAAATTGTTGAGTGTCCCTCTGGTTCTTTATGTGGTTCCATATTATATGAACATATCAGTGGTGAGTTGTGGAATGATAAAATACACACTTCTATCAAAATCTTGGCTCTATGTGAATGTGTAATATATAGGCATTGCATGGATTCTGAGTTCCCGCCTTCGAAAATTGTCAGTGTACAACCAAAAACAAATCACCAGGCAAGTCATTGGGTTTTTTATATCCTTTAGTGAAAAATATTATATAATACAAAAGTTATTTTACGTCTTTGTATTTTTCAGTTTTTACATTTTTTGAGTCATACACTCTAGGAAACACATTGGAGGTCATTTACTAAGGGCCCGAATCGTTATTTTTTGTCGGGGTTCCCAAAAATTACCGGTTTGCGCCGAATTGCCCTGGGTTTTTGGCGCACGCGATTGGATTGTGGTGCATTGCCGCCGGCTTGCATGCGACGGAAATCGGGGGCATGGCCGTTGGAAAACCTGACGGATTCGGAAAAACCCTAGAATTTTTTTTTTAAAATGCGCTTGACACGCGCTTACCTGCACCCAGGATAGGAAGGCGAACTCCGGCGGACCTCGACTCAGCAGCGACACCTGGTGGACATCGGGCGCACTACATTAGTGAATCGCTGGAAGACCCGAATCCTCGACGGAGAACACTCAGCTGGATCGCGACAGGACCGGATAATTAAATCTGCCCCAATATACTGCATGTAGTCGGTAAAATACCTTCTTAATCCACTCTTTTTGGAAAGTATCGCAGTGTCCAATACTTAAATGGGTATTCTCGTCTGTGTCCTTGGATACAACCACCTCTGCTGGAGGGATTGCCCAAAGAAACAAAATATTGTGAATGCCCAGGTGAAAATACCTCTGTAAGAACAATTGTTTTTGGAAAGGATAAAAAATATGAATCAAAAAAATAAAACTGCTGTTCCATCCAAGATACGTGAGTGCAGCACCTTTGACCCGGATTAAATAGGTTCCATAAAACAATTTGATCCGTCTATAAAGAAATCTGAGGCTATTAAAATTCTGTCTGATGATGGTAGTATAATCATAAAGAGAGCAGACGAGGGGGGGGGGGTAATTGTAATAATGGACAGATCAGCATATAATGCAGAAGCTGACTCTCGATTGTTGGATATTAAAGTGTATAGAAGACTAAATGAACTACTAGGAAATTTAAATGTGAGATTAATGAGACTCTAAATGATGCGTTACTCCTTGGAATTATTGATGAATATGTATATAAGAGTCTCTCGACTGAACACCCAAGGGTTCTAATACTGTATTTATTACCAAAAATACATAAAAATTAGAAAAAAACCTTGGGACGTCCAATCGTCTCGGGGGTTAATTCAGTGTTGTATCCATTGGCTGTTTAATTCAATAGCTTTTTACAACCGACTGTACAGATGTTACCAAGATGCCTTAAAGACACAAGTCAATTCTTGATACATGTTCCAATGAATGAGGGTGTGTTAGCAATAAATGAAAAGTTATGCCTTAATTCCAAATTGCCTAATGATCAGATTCAATTTATTATGACCTCACCAGAATTTGTTTTAAAAAAAGAACTACTTTTGTTTTGGATCTGAATATTACTTGCAACTACAGGGACTTCTGTGGGGTCCCCTGTGGCTCCAGGTTTGGCCAATATCTTTATGTCAACATTTGAGGATCAAAATCTTCATATACATCCAATAAGTCATCGAGACATTGGGGCAGATTTACTTACCTGGTCCATTTGGGATCCAGCGGCGGGTTCTCCGACGCTGACTCAGGTCTGGCCGAGATTCACTAAGGTCGTGCGCCCGATGTCCACCAGGTGTCTCTGCTGCGCTGAAGTCCGTCTGAGTTCACTGGAGTTCACCAAGCTATTCCAGGGTGCAGGTATGTGTCGAGCGACACTTTTTTTTTTTAAAATACGGCGATTTTTCCGAATCCGTCAGCTTTTCCGATGGCCACGCCCCCGATTTCCGTTGCGTGCATGCCGGTGCCGATGCGCCACAATCCGATCCTGTGTGCCAAAAACACGGGGCAATTCAGCGCAAAACGGTAATATTCGGGAAACCCGAAGGAAAAACGCGATTCGGGCCCTTAGTAAATGACCCCCATTATATGGCTCAGGTATCTGGACGGCATATTTATAGGTTGGGCAGCTGTGAATGTGAATTACAAGAATGGCTCTAATTTTTGAACGAGTTTCGTGAACTTATTAGATTTACTCCAAAATGAAACTCTGAGAAAATTCTTTTTTTTAGATATAAAAGTTGTCAAAATTAAGGATAATTCCGTGATAACTGCATTATTCCCCAAACCAACAGATAAAAATAATGTACTTAATAGATCTAGATTCCATAGTTCTCATACATTTTAAGGCATCCCAAAAGGTCAACTTATTAGAGCTCGCCGTATCGGTAATACTCATAATGAATATGCCAAGAATAAAAATCTCTTTCTAAAAAAATTGTAGAAAAAGGATATAAAAAAGATGAACTTGAATAATTAGGTTATGGAAAAAAAAACTAAAGTTTGGTGAGATTTAAGGGAAGTCAAAAATGATTCTACAAATAGAAATAATGACAAAAGTCTAAGTATATCTACGGATGACCGCCATGCCACAATGATGAAGAGAACAATTCTTAAACATCGGAATTTGCTTCGTTTTGTACCGCAATATGGTAAGTTATTCAAGGAACCTCCGCGTTTTGCATATAGAAACGGTAAATCTGTAGCTGTTAGAATAATTTGTGCAGATATTAATAAAAATAAACCTTCTCAGCAAACTTTTTTATGTGCAAAATCGCTTGCTTAACTTGTCAAAATTGCAATGTGATCATTAGCATTTTAATTAAGGGCTGGTTTACCTGTGAAAGTAAACATTTGATTTATTCCTTGAAATGCCCTTGTGGCAAAATGTATCTAGGCCAAACAAAAATGTCAGGTCTGAATTAGGCTTAATGAACACAGGTATGCGATAAGAATATGTATGAAACTGAACAAATCTGCTGAGAGTAAAACCAATCCAAATGAAAAGGAAAACAGAAAGTTTGGTGAGACTACGGTAGAGAGACATTTTTTTGAATATAGACATTAGAAGACATATAGACATATTAGAAGAAATAGTGGGATATGAAGAGAGTCAAATAATAATTTGACGGCTGCAACGTGAAAGATATTGGAAATTCAGATTGGAAACATTGAATCCTAAAGAGATGAACAAAAATTGTAACTTTAATGTTATTTGTGAGATGTTATTTGTAATGTCTTTTCTTTTATTTTAATGGAGAATATTATGATCTACAGGTGTGTTTCTGGCACAATGGGGCACATTTACTAAGGGCCAGAATCGCTAATTTTCGCCGGGTTTCCCGGAAAATTACCGGTTTGCGTCGTTTTGCCCCAGGTTTTGGCGACACGCGATCGGATTGTGTCACATCGGCGCAGGGTTTCACGCGATTCGGAAAAAACGCGGTATTTGAAAAAAAATATGTGTCGCTTGCCACGCACTTATATGCACCAGGAAGAAGCAGGTGAACTCCGGCGGACCTCGGTGCAGCAGCGACACCTAGTGGATATCGGGCGCACGACCTTAGTGAATCCCGGCAGACTCTGAATCAATGCCGGACAATGCGCCGACAGATCGTGAATGGACCAGGTAAGTAAATGAGCCCCAATGTGTATAACTAGCGGTGAGATTACCTACTGAGCATGTCTGAGGAAGTGGGCGTTCCCCCAAAACGTCACAGGACACAGCTCACGTTATAGACCCCTGGTCTCGTCCCCGTTATCGACTATGAGTCAATATACTTAAGTATTGGAAGATTCCGATACTTTCCAAAGAGAATGGAATTAAGAAGGTATTTTACTGACTACATGCAGTATAATGTGTTTCCTAGAGTGTATGACTCAAAGTGGAATGTGGATTCTTATGAAATATTGAAAAACTGAAAAATAGAAAGAAGTAAAAGAATTTTTGTATTATATGATATTTTTCACTAAAGGATATGAAAAACCAATTGCTTGCATGGTGATTTGTTTTTGGTGGTAAAATACAGACTTCTGGCTCCTGTTGTACTTTATTAAAGTGTTCTATTCTGTTTTTCTCCTTATCAGGATACAATATAAGAACCATCTCTCCAAACCTAACAGCACGGAATGGTAAGATTATCAAAGTGCTCAATTGTTCACTCAGGGTCGGGGCAAGGCATACCTGGTCAAGTGCCGAGGCCCAGAGATACTGGGGGGGGGGGGGGAGAGGTCCACATAAGGCTGTACATAAGGAATCCATGGGGTGAGGTTGGCTTTATATTCTATTCTGTTTTTCTCCTCATCAGGCTACAATATAAGAACCATCTTTCCGGATCCAACAGCACGAAATGGTAAGATTCTGAAATTGCTTCAATCAGGGCCAGCGCCAGCACATACCTGGGCAAGTGCCGTGGCCCAGAGCCGCCGGGGGGGGGGGGGCATAAGGGTGTACATAAGGAATCTATGGGGGGAGGGTGGCTTTATATAAAATAGCCATGAAGGGGCTGTTTGGGATGATAAACTAGGGAAATTTTAGGACAAGAGACTGTTCCAGTTTCAGGCTGTACTGTAGTCTGCTGGGACATCGCTACATGTCTAACCAAACCTTACCAGTCTCACTTTTGGCAGCATTGGTGACATTTTTATTTTTCTTTATGACGTGCGGTGGCCATGATATGCTATTCTCCTATTCCTATAGTAGGGATAACCCATTCATGAAATTTGGTTTTCATCCTCATCAACATGTCCCAGTTCCTATTCTTTCTAAAATAAAACGTTTACTTTGTTTCCTATTGCAGGTCGTCAATCTTCTTCAGGGTTTTCCAGGGGTTGCGTTCTTGAAAAAGAATGTAACTTTAAAGGAAATATAAGCTCCGGACCAGAACACACGGGGTATGCCACAACATGTTGTTCTCAGCATCTCTGTACTCCTCCTGTACCTTCATGTAAGTCCATCTCTGTTCCTTGGGAGATATAACATTGACCACATACATTGCAGCCTTTAGTCACACAGAAGTCATTTTACATTTGCTGTCATTTTTTTTCAATTGGGTCATCGATAGAGATGGGCAAATTGATTCCAAGGGATTAGAATATGTTTCGAATTTCAGGAAAACTTCGGTTCTGCACGAATTAAAAGTTTACAGTGATTTGTGGGAACAATTTTATTTTTTTTACATTTATCAGAGAACATATACACTTACCAGAGAACTCTGGTAAGATGAAAGGAACATAGTCGATCACATGCCGGCAGGCTTAAGTGATGTCACAGCCCAATAAAAATGGCCATTTGCAATCCTGCCATTTCACACTGCATGTGCTGTCTCTAACATCTATCTGCTGAGAGACGTCAGAGACGTTAGAGACTGATGGAGTGATTTTTTTCTCTAAGTCCAGAGTGTCGGTTTTTGGGGTTCTGTATTCCCCAAATTTCAAATGTTTTTTGCTGAGATGTGGAGAGTGGCACAGGAGCTTATGTTGCACTTGCAAGTAGTCAGGCTGTACATACTGAGACTGTTTAGGAGAATAGCAGTGACAGCAAAACACAAATCGATGATGATATAGCCGATCGAACTTGGGAACCGGGTGAAGCATGGGCTTCATCATCATCATTGGGAGAAGAGGGTGTCAGCTTGAGTGTCACGCATCAAAGCAGGCAGCAAGTCTCTACTGTGGCCATGAGTCAGCTGGGTGGCAGCCGTGCGAGGTTGGGAGCCAAACGACCGCGGGGTACAAAACTTGCTTCGCAGGTCCAAGTAAACAGTGGCACAGAGGCAGCGGCGGTAGTAGTCACCTACTCAGCGGTGTGGCAGTCCAGAGGGGGCTGAACTGGAGAATGAGGAGGACATTGAAGCACAAGCAGAGTCTGGTGAAATTAGTGGTTTTTGTACTCAGGTGCTAGGAGAGGAGGAGCAGGAGCATCCGGAGGAGGTAAAAGAAGTACTGTGGCAATATACAGTGGAGATGAAGGCCGGGAATCTCTCAGAGTCCTGTGCACATATGGCCAGCTGCCCGCTGCTTTGCCTAACTGGTGACAGCCAAATAGTCAACATCCGGCATAGGGATTGTTTTGGCTCTCCACCCTCTTGGATCCTTGCTACCGGTCCAAAATAGGTGCCTTTTTTCCAGCTGCCGAGAGGGAGCAATAACTTGCGTACTATAGAGAAATACTGTGCAGACAGTTGGCCACTGCCTATGTGGGCCATGGTCCATCCTCTGTCAGGTCTGACCAGGGTTTCCGGGCATTCATCGCTCACGTACTACTGCCACGGCTGCTTCGGGTGATGGTGGGAGGAGCAGTAGCAGCTCCATTGCAGCAGCTTAAGTCTGGAGTCCTTAATGAGCAGCTTCCTTCACCCGCCTAGGGAGGAGGGCAGGCGCCACCAGCAGCAGAAGGCAGGACATGGAGCAGACCCTGCATTAGCAGGTGGTGCGCTACTTGGACAGCACTCTACCACTCCATGTATTGGATCCCTTTAAATACAGGGCAGCCAAACTTTATGTGTGGCCAGAACAATTGTGGAGTTTGCAGTAGAAAGCTGTCCTGCCCGGCCTGTAGTGTGGCATCAGAAAGGGTGTTCAGTGTGGTGGGGGCCATTGTTACCCCAAGGAGAACGTGCTTGTCCACCTGTAAGGTGGAGAGACTGACCTTTGTCATGATGAATCAGGCGTGGATCGGCCAGGATTTCAACACACCAATGCCTAATGCATCAAATTACACCAGCCATGCCGCCTCCCCCAAATGTTGAGAAATGAGTCTGCATTCTAACTACCTGCCTCAGCCACTATTCTGATGCTGCCACCCACCTGATGCCACACATCTGCTGCCAGTTGCTCTATCTGGCTCCCACCATCTTTACCAGAGACTGTCACCTACCTCCACACTCTGTCATTCTGCCACTTTCTGACCTCCTGCTGCTGCTGTTGGCAGTTCCACTGTGGCCTACCAGGTTGCTGCCACCTCCAGAATGTGTGATTGTGCCACTCTCTGACCTCCTGCTTCTGCCCCCACCTCCACACTCTGTCATTGTGCTACTCTGTGGCCTACCAAGTTGCTGTCACCTCCATAATTTGTCATTGTGCCACTCTGTGGCCTACTCATGCTGCTGCCAACTGACCACTGCCTCCCTGGAACACCCTGTGATTTCCATAATGCTGTTTTCTCCCTCCACCACTATATGGCGTTGCCACTATGTTTGGTTTCCCCCTTCATTTCATCTGTCAGAAGGAATAAAAAGCCTCAGGATTGATAGCCAAAAGCAGGACTAGATACAGAACACACATGACATGCAAGTATCCCATTTACTGCTCAACTCTGTTTTGGATCAACTCCTGTTTGTTTTTGGCTTTAGCAATACTGTTGGATTATTGACTGCTTGAAAGCGGACACTGACGGGTGAAAAGAAGGGCAAAATGATCAGTGCCGTCAATGCAGAATTACTGCCGACACCCTCTCCACTCTTTTGGGGGGTTTCTACATGTATCCACGTGTAACAGAACAGGTCATAATCTATGGAATTATCTGATGTCAGTGTAAAAAGATTGCACTCTGTGATGTTATAGTGGGATCTTGGCCCTCAGCTCGGTCCTCTTGAGCTGGCACAGACGTCACCTTGTCAGGCTGCGTTCCCGCTTTGCTTATTTGGGGAATTTGGCCTCTGTAAGTGCACATGGAAGTGAAGAGTGAAGCGATTCTAAGAGCCGCAGCTGTCATGTGCATGTCATACTAAAACACAGCATTGTTTGAAGCCCAAACCACGCTCCCTATGCATATTTAAGTATGGCACAAAGTTTTACAACACCTTACAGGCTCTCTGCACCCAGAAATACTTGTTTTTAATGTGATATGCCATGAGTCCAAAAATTTGCCAATCTCTAGTCATCAACAATTTGATCTTGAGAATTAAAAATACCTTTTGTGAACTTAGCTTGATTGCTGACAACTGTTTCAAAATTACTGGGACAATTTCTATTTTTCACAGTTAGTCTCAAAAAATTGTAGGCTTGCAAAACCCCACCAAGATAAGGTTGACTGCTGTGGTGGGGAAAATATTTGAGGGGTTTGTTAGAGATGCTATCCTGGAGTATCTCACTGTGCACAACCTTATAACCCAGCGTCAGCATGGGTTTATGAGAGATCGGTCCTGTCAGACTAATCTGATTGGTTTCTACGAGGAGGTAAGTTCAAGACTGGATCTGGGGGACGCTGTGGATGTTGTATATCTGGACTTTTCAAAGGCATTTAACACCGTGCCACATAAAAGGTTGGTATATAAAATGAGACTGCTGGGAATAGGAGAAAATCTGTGTATTTGGGTAAGTAATTGGCTTAGTGATAGAAAACAGAGGGTCGTCATTAATGGCACATTCTCAGATTGGGTTGAGGTTACTAGTGGAGTGCCACAGGGGTCAGTATTGGGGCCACTTCTTTTTAATATTTTTATTAATGACCTTGTAGTGGGTTTACACAGTCAAGTTTCAATATTTGCAGATGATACTAAGCTGTGTAAAGTAATAAATACTGAGGTCGATAGTTTAGCATTACAGAGGGATTTGTGGAAGCTTGAGGAGTGGGCAGAGAAATGGTTGATGAGGTTTAATGTAGATAAATGTAAAGTTATGCACTTGGGCCATGGAAACAAAAAGTATAATTATGTTCTAAACGGTCAATTACTTGGTAAAACTGGAGCTTAAAAGGACTTGGGGGTATTGGTGGATGGTAAACTTAATTTTAGTGACCAGAGCCAGGCGGCTGCTGCTAAAGCAAATAAAATAATGGGATGTATCAAGAGAGGAATAGATTCTCATGATAAAGACATGGTTTTGCCCTTATACAAATCGCTGGTCAGACCACACATGGAATATTGTGGACAGTTTTGGGCAGCAGTGTATAAAAAGGATATAGTAGAGCTGGAACGGGTGCAGAGGAGAGCAACCAGGATTATTAGGGGAATGGGGGGACTAGAATACACTGACAGATTAAAAAATTTGGGATTATTCAGTTTAGAAAAAAGACGACTGAGGGGAGACCTCATTACAATGTACAAATACCTGAACGGACAGTACAAGGATCTCTCCAAAGATCTTTTTATACCTAGGCCTGTGACCAGGACAAGGGGGCATCCTCTACGCCTAGAGGAGAGGCGATTCTACCATCACCATAGACAAAGGTTCTTTACTGTAAGAGCAGTGAGACTGTGGAACTCTCTGCTGCAAGAGGTTGTTTTGGCCGACTCTATGTACATGTTCAAGAGAGGCCTGGATGACTTTCTGGAGAGAAAAAATATCACGGGTTATAGGGATAAAACATTTATTTAATTCTTAAAGGTTGGACTTGATGGACTTGCGTCTCCTTCCAGCCTTATATACTATGATACTATGACCCCATTGTAGTGGCTGCTATCAGATACCCATGGGTAAATTGTAACGAGCGTGAAGACATAAAGAAGTCGCCGTTCTGGAGAAGTGTTTAATATTTGGAAAGTAAGATACCCAGAACAGTTGAATCTGAAGGATTACCGTGATCCTGCTTGACCGTCGGTGCCTACAATTTTAGGACTATAATGCATCTTTACTGAGATTATAGTGCTACTAAATCCATCGTAATCCCTTTTATTTGGGCGTCAAGGCCTATTTATTGTACTAAAATTAAAACTTTCTAAAACTTTTGATAAATGAGTTGCTTTTATACAGTTTTTTGGTGCAACTTTTTGTGGTATATTTATTATAGTAAAATTATTCTGTAATACACACTGTGTATAACTTTGTTTATCACTCTCTCCCATAATAGTTATAGCCAGCAACAATGCACCCAATGGTTTGCTCTGTGCGATGTGTGATTCTTATGACTACAACGTGTGTGACTCTACAGAAATGATGAAGTGCACTGGAAAACAAAATAGATGTATTACACTGACCAGTCGAACAGGTAACTTGAATATTGTAGCATTTGTAGTATTTTGCATTATGGGAATCTTGTACAAGAACAGATTCTTTAGAAAAAGTCAAAATTTCAGAAATCATGTAGTCCTAAAAATCCAACAGATGACATAGCTGGATAAGGTTTACCCTTGAGCAGAGGGAGAAAAGGAAGAGCAGCTTGACTCGGATACCAGGTAGAGAAATTAAGTTAATTTTATTTGCTTGTAAATGGAGGATTTTTTAGCTAAAAGAAGGGTGTCCTTGTTCAATTAGGGCTCTATGGGAACCGGTAAATACCTGTTTTGGTGACAGGTTTCCTTTAACTTCTCCATCTGCTGAGATTCCTGCTCATGATTCCTCTATAAGCCTCCGTGGGTGTTTTATACCCCTTGTTCTGCCTTCTACTGAGACTTGTGTTATGAAGCCACATACTATTTCTTCTAACATATACTGGACACAATAGGGATAGTACATGAAGGTAAATTGAGGTCGAAATGAGCAGGAAGACAAATAAGGGAGACACAAGAACGGAGGTCACATGGCAACCCTCATAGGAGGAGTTTTGAGAGACACAGCCAGGTACCCAGAACCCAAATTCCACAGAACTTTAAAGTTAATCCAAAGGGACCAAATCCAGGTATATCATGAGATATGCAAGTCCACCATACACTCTGTGTCTCTCATCTCCATAGACATAATATGATTAAGGCCCTCAACCCATTGGGCTCTAGTGGACCTCCAAACTCTAGGAATAATCTGCTGCTTAGACAAAAGACACTACATTACTTTTATTATTGAGGAGAGAGAGCCAGAAATCATAGAGAGGAGATAAATCTCCGGAGTATGATCACAGCAATATTGGAGCATAGTGTCCGACAATAAATAAATAAAACCTGTTCTGTAGGTTTCTGACCTCGGACAGTCCCATCAAATGTGTAGCGGGGATCCCTTTGTTCAGTTGCATTGCCAACACACATCAGGAGTATAGTGGAACATTATATGTAGTCTTACAGGAGAACGGTACCACCCGGAGAGGATCTTTGTTTCTTGAATTTGTGCTGAAATGGAAAGGTTATGGCCCAGATTTATTATTCAAAATGGCTGTACATGTATTGTTTCCACTAGTATTGTGTGGTGACTACACTGTGTCCACTACGACACAATACTGTGCAACGAAAGGGGCGTCCCGATGCACAATCACACCGGGCACCACATTTATGTCGGCAAGTCCAATATAATTGTAGCACCAGTAGAAATCTACTGTCTTCATTCTTCTAACTGGTTAGGAAAATCCAGCGAAACTGACTTATGACCAGTGAACTGATTTTAAACCCACAATAAATGCCAATGTTAAAAATCTAACAAAAAACTGCATGAGATGTACATACAGCCGCCTTCAAGATCAATGGAAAACCATTTGTAATAGCTGAAATAACCACAAAATCTCTGCAGATGGAGAGCCAAAAATAACATCGACGAAGGGATGTGCAACAAAAAGTTACTGTGACCTTGGCAGCTACTCCATTGACCATGAATATCACACAACACACATCAATGTCATTTGCTCCGGTGATGAGAAAAGTATCCAGAAGGTCGTCCTGACTCCAACCATTGTCTGTCTTCTGCTGTTGAGGTGGATCTTCTAGGAGCTGGATGGGGTCATATATGTTCTGCTCCTGTCACTGTCAGATATTTCTAGATGGTTTTAATAATTTCCAAATCAATAAATAATAAAGGTTCTACTTATGTCACTGCTGTTTTTACTGACGGTTAAACATTATATATGGACAATATTCATTAGTATTAGCCCATGAGGAGTTGATGTAATAGCTATACACGCTCTGCTGACATACACAATCTATATTGGTGTAAGGGATGAGCTACTGTACATTACATCAAGCCTAAATATATAGGAAGGCCATATATAAGGACACAGAACGTCCAACACTACAAGACGCACCTCTTCTTTTACTTTATATGACAGACAGACTGTCAGGGTTCGGGGTCAGTGAACCCCTTGGACCACCGCGGGAGATGGTAATAGCCTACACCTGGGACCGGAATCTAAGTGGCACTCGGTCTTCACCAGAGCCCGCAGGTACCACCAGGTCATTCCACAGGTGCGACTAGCCCACGGTGGCAGCCAAGGTTGAGGTACAGATTCAGCGGGCAGTCTCAGAGTCGGGCACAAGCAGGCAGTCAGGGCAGGCGGCAGAGATGCAGAGGTCAGAGGTCGGGGTCCACAACAGGAGATCAAGTGGAGCAAGAAGAGAAACATGAACAAGGAGGGGAATAATGCTAGGAAGCTTTCTTTATGGCTTTTGGCTCAAAGATCCAGAAGGGTGTGATGGGAGCCGCCTGTTTAAATAGGAACCCGGAAGTGGCCTGTGCCAATCATTGGTGCACTGGCCCTTTAACTCTTTGAGTGCTGAAGCATGCGTGCCCTAGGGAGCAGTGACACACGCGGCCTAGCCAGGATGGGAGCAGGAGCGTGGAGAGGTAGGGCCAGGTCGCCGCCAAGGAGAAGAGCATGGGTCTGTTTTCGATCTAATGCATGGATCGCAGAGACACCCGTGACACAGACAATGTCATGGTGGCTGGTACGGAGAGGCCACTACCGCTAGGACAGCTGGACTTCTCTCATTGCTAGAACTCTTGTGCTCTCACATCTCGGTCGTCTCTCACAGACATTTGGAGGACACACACACAACAGGTGGATAGAGATACATGAAGAGCTACTGGAGAAGATGGAAACCTCCCAACCACCTCCAGAACATAATCTGATGGAAAGACTGACTGACATTGACACGTGACTGATAACCTATGTCACCCGAGTGATGCATTTTGGGAATAATCAGTTTGACACCATAAAGTATAGTTGTCTGTATCAAATTACATTTAACAAAAAAATAGAACAATAGAAACATTTAACACTGACTTCTCTGACTTGAATATATTTCTAGCTGCTATATGTGCTGATTTGCTGTTGTACATCATCTAATTCATGGATTTAAATGGGAATGTCTTAGAAATGTCACAATGAACAAAGTGTAGATATTTCTTCACAGTGCATTTTATTTTAGTATACTCTCCGCAGATAATATTTGGGGAGGTTATGGTTTTACTTTAAGCCCCTGATTCACACCCAACTGTTAACCAGGACAGATCAGACTGATATTCCTAATTGAATTGTTATAGTCCAGGTGAATTATCAAAGGGCTGGATGGCAGCTGCTGAAGCTTACCATAATACATTTGTCCAAGTGGACATTAGTCAAGTCAAAAAGGCGACATCCTTGTGTGACTCTTCTCCACCTCCATGACTCCTTGAGTCATTTGTAGAGATGCAGCACTGGTTCACATGAAGTGAGATAAATCATTTAATTATTACGGAAAATGGGCGGTTCACTCTACTCACACTGCAGACTGAGTTATCGGGTTAAAGGGTTGCTAACTGGTGATGAGACGCCCACAGATCAAGAGAATGGGGCGTTACAACGGGGTCCGATTTGTACCTTTGTCGGACCCTGCGTAGCTCCCCTAGATGAGTGGAGCAGACGGCCACGTATGTCTGTTCTGCTCCATTCATCTCTATGGAGTTGACGGAGATTGCAGAGTGTGGCAATGAAATGAACAGAACAGACATGTACGGCCATCTGCTCCACTCATATCGGGGAGCAACGAGGGGTTCGACAAAGGTACATTGGACGCCATTGGGCCCCCGTTCTCCTGATCTGTGCGGGTTTCATCACTGAGAACCCCACAGTTGAGAAAGTTAAGCCGTATCCTGTGAATAGGTCCTAACTTGTTTGGTGGGAAAACCCCTTTAGGCCAGTCATGTTATTCAGTGCTGCATTTGTATGTTGCAATCAAAGTTCATTTACTGTGTAATGCTGTTTCTCCTAATTAAGATGATGTAAACATCAACAGGAGGGCAATAGTGTAGTTAGAGGTGAGTGGACCTGATGGTTGGGTTTGGCATTCAGGTTCAGTCGTCTGACCCTGGACATATCCCCAGATTGTTGGTTGGGCAGCCAATTCGGCAAATTAACACTCATAGCTACGAGCCATGGCCAAGAATGTCCAGAGGGAAGCTCGACCATTGCGTCCTTTCATCTCAAATTGTGGACCGAAGACGTGTTTCCTTTAAGTTTTATATATAGAAATGAACAATACCCAATAAGTAGAGATTGCAAAGTTAAATCTTCACATTTATTTGATTAAAAAGTCAACTTTATTTTAAATTTAAAAAAAATATAGAATCCATGTGGATTGGTGGGTCTGTATTAGCTTTCTGTTGTGGTATATTAACACCTGTAACGGTGTGTAGCATTTTGTTTCAATGAAATATTTTTTATAAATCTTTGTGATTTTAAATCCCAAAAATTGTCCACTTTTATAGTTCAAGAGAATCCATATACTTTAAAGCAGCAGCAGATTATGGAGCTATTTACTTACCCGTCACAGAAAGTGCATCGTCCGTGTATAATGCCCTGTGTCGCGATTCACTAAGATTTTGCGCCGCAATATCCTGAATGTGTCGTCTCCCCTCTCAGGTCCGACAGACTTCCTCCTGGTGCATGTAAGTGCATTGGGGCTTATTTACTAAGGGTCCCGCGGCCGCATTTTCGTTGGGTTTCACAACTTTTCAGGCATTGCGGCGAGGATAGTGTCGCATGCAATCGGATTCTGTTGCAATCGCGCTGGCTTTCACGAGACACAAATCAGGAGGCGTGGACAATCTGACTGATTCGGACAACGCGCAGGATTTAACATTTAAATTTGTGTTGCATCCAATGCACTTACATACACCGGGAGGAAGATGGTTAACTCTAGCGGACCTGAGCAGCGGGGAAGTGACACATGCAGGAAATCGGGCGCACGATCTTCATGAATTGCGGCAGAGTTCATTTTCGTCGGACAGTCCAGATCGGGGATAGCGCAAGGACCAGATAAGTAAATGTGCCCCATTGTTTTGCGACACAATTTAAAAAAAATCCCTCACTCAGTCCGAATCAGCCAGTGCAACGCCAAAAAATGATTGCGTGCGACACAATCCCAGCGCAAACCCCTGTTATATACCTGTCAAAGCCATACAATCCCCAAAAAAGTGCAAAGTCTGATGAAAGTGCAGGGCGCGACCCTTAGTAAATGAGCCCCTATGGCTTTTTTGCTTTCACAGCCTGATAATAACACTAGCCTGCCGCCTCCTTAGTGCCCGGCCAGCACTATATGCATTGTATCTGGTTATTCTATGTTCCCTCAGTGATTAACACTGAAAATATAACTTTGAAGTGAATGTTATCCTTTCTAAATGGCAGAAATATTCCCACACACGATAAAAAAAATTTTACTTGAAGAAAACCCATATTTCACAACTATCATTTACCATTTAATTAAAAACTGTTTGTCACTTCTGTATTCTTCCAACTCGGACTAAGTCCAAACACAATCCTGTGTAACAACACAGAAAATCAAAAACACAATATATACAGTATAAAAGTATACGCTGCTCAAAAAAATTAAGGGAACATGCAAAGAACACATCCTAATTGATGAATGACATTGAATACTTGACTTGTACAAAGTTGAATGTATGAAAGCACAAACAACTAATCAATGGAAATCAAATTTATTAACCAGGATTTGGAGCCACCCCCAAAATTAAAGTGGAAAATCACACTACAGGCTGATATAACTTTGATGTAATGTGCATTAAACAAGACAAAATGAGACTGATTATTGTGTACGGCCTTCCTAAAATGCTTCGGCATGTTCCTGATTAGGCTCAGCAATGTGTGTGACCTCCACGTGCCTGTATGACCTCCCTACAATGCCTTGGCATGTTCCTGATGAGGCTCAGTATTGTGTGTGGCCTCCAAGTGCCTGTATGACCTCCCTACAATGCCTCGGCATGTTCCTGATGAGGCTCAGTATTGTGTGTGGCCTCCACGTGCCTGTATGACCACCCTACCATGCCTCGGCATGTTCCTGATGAGGCTCATTATTGTGTGTAGCCCCCACGTGTCTGTATGACCTCCCTACAATGCCGGGACATGCTCCTGATCAGGCTCAGTAGTGTGTATGGACTCCACATGCCTGTATGACCTCCCTACAATGCCTCGGCATGTTCCTGATGAGGCTTAGTATTGTGTGTGGCATCCACGTGTCTGTATGACCTCCCTACAATGCCAGGACATGCTCCTGATCAGGCTCA